>CM027572.2:15980274-16070129 GCA_015852605.2 Populus deltoides | reverse complement strand
GTCATAAAATTGATCATGTGATTCATGTCTATCTTAAATGGAAAATAAAAATGAGAATTAAAATTTATATTTTTTTATTGAAATTTTTTTTATTGTGTTCAAATTATAACTAAAATATTTACTAAAAAATATTATTTTTTAATTTTCTCTCTTCTATTTCTTTTTTCTTTATGTGTTCATCTCTTCTGTACTATAAGTATCCAGTAATTGTAACATAAACACTATAAAATTTCTAATCATTCTGCGCTAACCCTCTTATATATATATATATATATATATATATATATATTCTCAATCAGTTGCTACAAACCCAATCTCAGAGGATCTTCACTTTCCCAGTTTCAATCCAATCAACAATTTTTTTTCCTGGAAAATCCACCCATTTTCCTGGAAAATCCACATCAACCTCACAAGATTCAATATTTACACTAACCCATATCCTAAATACTCTTCCAAATCACATAAATGATCTACGATAAGTTGAATTTCTCACAAACCAATCTCAGAATCTCCACTTTCCAAGCTTGCCGATCCAAACAACCTCACAAGACTCAATTTTGTCACAAACCCAATTTATAAACACCCTTCTAAGACACCACAATCAGCTCTTACCTACTTCATCTGGGTTAGTGAAAAGACTTATTAAAAGGTTTGACGCAAATCATCAGAAAAAAGGGCACTGATGCACGACATGTTTTGCTCAACCTTTTTACCAAGTCTACAAAGATCTATGTAGTGGCTGGAAATCTGCAGATAAATATCCTACACGAAGCATGAGAAAGAGAGAGACCTGGGGAGATCGACAAATATAGAGACTTATGAGAATTAATAAATACAGAATATTATAATCATATCATAATCCATAATCTCAGGAAAAAAAAACAAAAAACAAAATGATTGAAAAAAGATACGACAATAAAAGAAATAATAGACATGAGAAATAAGCAAAAAAATATTTTAATTCTTAATATGAATATTTATTCATATTCATAATGACACTTACCATAATATTTTATTAAACTCATTTACGTAAAAGTAAAAGACTAAATTTGTAATATTTAATTAATTTTTCTGTGCAAATAAGTGTTTGTTGTGGACTTGAAGGGATTTATGATTTGAAATGATAGGGACATTGAATCTTTTGATGATGAAGATGATGTCTACTTATGAAGATCAAAAGGCCGCCATTGATGTATATGTAGATGAAGACCTCAAAGGCTTGCCTATACAATTCTGATTGCCAAAATGCTACTCAAGTAACCTTAATATTGGTTAGTCTCTCGACTCTAAGTGTGTGTATATATATATATTTTTATTATTATTACATTTAAGAGTATCATCGATGATATATTCTATCAGTATCTACTTTACCATTTTATTAGAGCATATTTTATCGATCGATTCACAGATAGAAAATATCCATCGAAAAACTACTTGTTAGTAATTTGTGGTCTATCAAAATATTCATCGGTAAAAAAAAAACACCGATGGTTTTACAGACAGAAAATATGGGCAAAAATAAAATTTAACTGTTGGAATATACCAATAGAATTATTTCTTTGGTGATTGACAGTGGTATTTAGAGTAATTTTGTTCCAACTCTTTGTAAAATATTGATGGAATAATTACATTGCTGATGTAACAGTTGAAGTGGCATATGCAATAATTTTTTTTAAACTCTATAGAATATACAGACGGATGGAGTCTATCGGTAACACCACCTATAATAATTAAAAAATATATTTTTTAAAAAAATCTATTGAACAGAAAAAGAAAGTAATTAAAAAAATTAAAATTGTATAAAATTCAAGTATGAAAAAATAATTTTTAATATAAAAGTCAAATATTTATTACAAATTTATATGTTCAAATACAATGAAATTAGAACAAAAATGATACTAGAGGAGGAGGAGGGGAAGACTGGTCATTCCCGAGATTATAGGGCCAATAAAAAGATGCACATATACCATCCATATGTAATCTAATTTTTTTTATTACTAGAAAACACTGACAATAATTATATTTTTTTTCATCCATTCTTTTTATCAGACTCACAATGAAACACAAGCCAAGTAACTTGTGTATACTATTGGCTTTTGTTGGTTATTATTATGAAGAAATAGTGGTTGGAAGGTGTATATGCATCAGTTGATAATATTAATTTATTTTTGTGTTTCAAAAATGTTTTTGAAAAAAATTAATTTTTTTTTATTTTTTTCTTTGCTTCAAATTAATTTTTTTATATATTTTTAGATCATTTTAATACATTGATGTCAAAAATAATTTTAAAAAAAATAATAAAAAAAATATTATTTTAATATATTTTTAAATAAAAAATATTTTAAAAAATAACTGTAACTACAATTCAAACATACATGAAAAACAGATGCATAAATAGTAGTAGGAGGAAGAAAAATCCGAAGAGCTGTCTTTCAAGCTATGGTTAATGAAACTATTGAGATTATTTAAAAAAAAAAATTAACATTGCAATTATTAATCAAATAATAAAGGATTAAAATTATAATAAAAAAATTATTAATATAATATATAACATGGCATTAATTGTAGAGATATCTAAATGTGATAAATGAAAGGAAAAATTACATCGAACCTTCGTAGACTGCTTGTTTTTTTTCCTTGTCTCCATGTTTTGAGAAAATATAATTTGCTTTCTTGATGAACTCAAAATTTAAAATAAGACAAGAAGACAAATTTACTCTCAAGTATAATAAAACACAGATACATTTGGTGGAAAGAAGCTGCGAGTTGGATGATACTGTGACAGAGGATGATCAATGAAGGAGTCTGATTGCCGGTTGTTTCAGTTGTTTCTACACAGAGAGAAAGCAAGAAGAAGAAACATTTGTCCTGATGCATCATATGCATTTTTTTTAATTGCTATTGAATTATTACATTCAGATTCATGCCAATGACTGTTGACTGGAAAAAGATCAATTTTTCCTAGATGGTGTTCTCTGTCTGAATGTTTCCATTGTTGAATAGACACCGCAAAGCAGTCTCGTAAGAAGCAAATACAGCTCCATTAACTACAAAAGCTCTTGCAACAGCAGTCCCCAAACCTCGCCAGAGAACACAGTAACCATCTTCTTTAACACTCCGGCTAAAGCAATCCAGAATGCCTTTATACTTAAGTTGGGAGGATGGTGATTGAGCTTGTAATCTGGTTTTCACAACGTCTAATGGATAGCAGCAGAGCCAGCTAGCAACTCCTGCGAGGCCTCCTGCCGTCAGCATGGTTCGTACGCTTTCTTGACCATTCTTTCTGCAGCCAGGGTGAAACTGCTCTCTCATGTATTCATATGTCCAAAAGTAGACACCATAAGCAGGTGCGTCTCTCAGGACTGTGATCACAAAACCCCGGTACATTCCTTTTAGACCTTCCGTTTTCAGTATGCTCTTGGCAACACCTAGTGGACCTTTGGGACTAGCAGCCTCCTGGAGATTCGCATGGCTTCTGTTCTGCAATTGGAGGCGAATTTTTATCAGTTCTACAGTAGAAAGAATAATGCTCTGTATAGCCCCAGTACCAACTCCTCCTAGAGCAACACCTTTGTAGGAAGGAGGATCATTAGCTGAAGCGGATGAGTCTAATGCTCTCGAGAGGATAGCATAGGTCTGGAAAACCATGGCATTCTGCAATCCACACACACTGTCAGTGTCCCTGAACCAGAATAAACAATGCAAAACCAGTGATCATCTATTTGTATGGTTGGTCAGGACTGAGTCCATATAGTAATTTTTCTGCTGTATCAGAAATGGAAAGTCATAAAGCTTCCTTTCTTTTGATGGAAATGAAAATCAGGAAATAAGATCAATGATTTATATGAGACTGGAGATGGAGGAGACACAATAAGCTATCACCAACAATATCACATAAGCAGGCGGATTCTTGAGAATGACATTTCTTCAAATATTAAAACTAGTCGCTTTCCACCACTTGGAAGTTACAGAATGATTGACAAAAAGCAATCCAAGAATTTCATCATTGCCATATTCTAGTCCTTGCGTACTCCATCTCACCAAGGTTTTTCACCAGACATCAACTTCATTATCCTATTTGTGATCACTTAAAATTCACCGCAAGAACTTGAACATTCCAAGATATCACAGCAATAAAAAAAACTCAGAAGATTATGACAAAATTGTATCCAAACTAAAATTAAGAAACATAAAACAAAAGTGGAAAGATAGACTTGTATTCTATAGAAGAAACCAATGTTTTGCCATTACCTGGAAGGTGACAGATGCCAGGGGTGCACCCATGCCTCTATAGAGCGCAGCAGGCCCTTCACTGCTCATAACTCGGCGAAGAATACTGAAGGCAGAGCCAGAGTTGGATTGTTGTAGCCGGATACGTAGAGTATCAAGAGGATAACCAGAAATTATACCAGCAATTCCACCAAATCCACCAGCCACAAATTCCCTACCCCAACTGCTAGCAACAAACTCTGGCCAAAAGTCCATTATGATCTCACTCTCATTCATTCCCCAAACAACTCAGTATCTTTAGTTATTAACACAAACCGAGTTCTTGTTTTCTTTCTCGTACAAAAACACACACACAAGTGTTGTAAGAATGGATGAATACTTTATGTATTTGTATTCTCTTTTCGTAAATTTTAAGTAGATATAAAAACCTTTTAAATGAAAATGAACGTGAAGTGAGTTCAAGAATTCCTAATAAAGACGCAGAGGTTATTCTCTTTCTGAAAGAACCTCTCACAGATTCACTTTCTGTTTCTTTCTCTTTACCTAGATCTTGAAAAGCAAAATACCGAACAAGAAACTTATTTTTCAAGAAGAAAATCCTTTCAAAGCAGTAGAATTTGCAGATTTTTCTTTATGATATCATTACCCTGCATTCATCAGGTTAACTCTTTTGTCTAATATTTGCGAAGAAAGGAGGAGACTTATAGAGGGGAAATAATTAATGAAGGGGCAAGAGAGCGACCCAAGAATGGAGGAGATTCCAAAAATTTGGTTACTCTGTGTGTTCCTTTCATGCTATTATTACAAGAAAATGAAAAGGGAGCGGAACAGATGCCACCGCTTGCTACTTTGCTGGGTTGGGTTAGGAGAGTGGGTATAAGGATGAAAACGCCAACGTAAAGGCCACTTTCCATACCACCAGTTGTGTCATGACACCTGGAACAAACACATGACGTAACAATGTCAGTTTCAGTGCTTTCAGCCTAGCGTAAATGAACCATCTTTTTGCTTGATTGACTTTGATTTGCCCGCATTGAAGGACTGAGGAGGATAAGCGTTTTAAAGTACTTTTTTTAAAAAATTATTTTTAGATTATTTTAATATAATAATATTAAAAATATTTTTTAAAAAAAATATTTAATATTACAATACAAAACTAGTGGATGTTAATTGTAGAGTGACTCAGACAATTAAATTTTTTTATTATTGTTGATTAAACAATGATATAATCATTCACATGCCATGTAATGTTGTTTTCTATAAGTATCTATGGAAAAATACAAATGCATCCTTTTTTTTTATTATTCAATGGACATTGTGAGAGATAAAATTCTTTAAAATCTTATATGTTTTTTTTATAATGGTAATATTTATTTTGAAAAATCACATTGAAATCTTTTTTGAGTTCACCATGTTATACTAATTTTAAATTCACAAATTAATTTAATGAAAAAAATTTAAATATTATAATTGTGTCATTATAACAAATTCAATTTTCAAAATACTTTTATAAATAAAATATTACAAGTTTACCATCAACTTTTTCTTTCATGGAAGCAAAATACAAGTTTTTTTTCTATAGGGTTTTATTCCACTTTTTTTTTTTGCAAAAATAATATACATGGTTTCATGCCAAAATGATAGACAAGACTAGAATGATCATTCAAAAAGAATGAGCAATAAAGGTGATATCAGGATGATAGGAATATTGAATACAAACAATTCATTCACATAAATGATATAGATGAAAATAGCCCACAACTTTAAAAACATAAATTCACTCGTCACTTTAAAGATACAAAATTCAAAGATAAAAGCTTACCACTTACAAGAAGATATAGAATTAAATAGTATGCTAAAAAGCCAAGTGAAAAACTTTTCGTTCAATATTTTGTAAAGATATTAATACATGGTTTAAATGACCATTACATATTTAGAACAACTTTCTATATCCAAAAAAATATGAAAATGACAAAATTGAGACCAAAATAAATAATTTTGACAGAAAACTAGATAAATAATAATTAACACATGTTTTTGACTCATTAGAAATACAATCAAACACAAAGTAAGCTTGAAAACTAAAACAATCATAGTTTCTTGTACAAAACTCCAATATATATATGGTTGGATAATCTAAAAAGAATATAGTCTAAACTTTAAAGCCATGTATGATAAATTTATTTTTCCATACAATGAAGAGATGTAAATTTAAGTTCAAAGATAGCCTATGGGATGACAGTAAACATTATCAAAAACTTTATTTATTTGCATTGTCAACCCAAATTTGCTTAGCCCAACATCAATAGAATCATTAAAGGACACTTTCGTGTCATGTTTCTAAGATTAAAAAAGACTCATCCTTGAGCTTAAATTATTTTTTATTTAATTTTGTGGATGCTTAATCAAAGCTCTTTCATTACCTTTATGCAATCCATAAAGAAGAATCGTGTAACATTAATTACATTAACTTCCACGTCATGGATGTCTCTTGAATATCATGAAAGAATAATTCAAGTCCCTCGCCTTTATCAATTCTATTATGTTCTAAACTAATAAAAATTATTTCTGGAAATCGACAAAAATATTTACAGGCTCATTATTTTCCTGTCAAAGAACATTAACTTTGATCCTATCAATTTTAAAATTCTCCTTAGTCACATGTGAAACACTTCCTCTAAAATTCTCTTTATAAAAACCATTTTTTTAGAACCACCTTTGCAATATACTCCTCACTTAAAGTAACGAGAACTTTTTTGTCATTCTTAGGCTCATTATAGACTGATATTTCTACATCAAAACCTTTCATTTTAGTATCATCTTCCTCATCCTCATTGAATTTTAATTGTTGATCTCAATCCATAAATGATTTAGAATCATCAAAGATTTTAGCTTTAACTTGATACCGGGATGTTAGGAATATTAGAAATAATTTACTCACATAAATAATAGTTTATGCTCACCATTGTAAGGTGCAAAAAAAAAAAAATACATATACAAATAATCCATCACTCTAAAGATACATATTCAGTCACCACTTTAAAAGATACAAAGTTAAAGGTAAAAGCTCATCACTCATAATGAGATATAAAACCGAATAGGGTGACGAAAGGCCAAATTAAAGACTTTTCTTTCACATTTTAGTAAAAGATATGCATACATTATTTGAACGATCATTTTATATTTGGAACAACCTTCAAAGTCTAACGATAAACCAAAATGACATAATTGAGACTAAATAAATGAATTTGATAGAAAATTAGATAAATAATAACTAACACATGTTTTTGACTTATTAAAAACACAAACATAAACATAAAAAGCTTAAAAAATAAGTAACCGTAACTTCTTGTACAAAACTCTAATGTATGCATGGTTGAATAATTTTAAAATATCATGTTTTGAACTTTAAAATCATATATGATACACTTATTTTCCATGCAATGAAGACATGCAATTTCGAGCTTAAAGTTGGTCCACAAGTTGATAGTAAATAACATAAAAAAACTTTATTAATTTACATTGCCAACTCAAACTCAAGTAGCCTAACATCAATTAGACCATTGTAGGAAACTTTTATTTTTCTCATTTAAAAAAGATTGGTCCTCGAGTTTAGATCATAGCTTCCTAACGCCCAAACAAGAGAGCTATGATTTACAAGATCATAAGGATGTTAAAATTGAAAGTGACAATATTGATGATGAGACGTGCCACTTAAGGATGTTAGTGATATGGATGTAAAGTACCTAATTGAGAGAGAATCACTTGTTATTGAGCGTGTATTGAATATTCAAGTTAAAAAGGATGATTTGGAGCAACAAAGGAAGAATATTTCCATACAAGATGTCATTCCAGTAACAAGATATGTAGTATAATTCTAAATAGTGAGAATTGTGCTAATATTTCTAATACTACACTTGTTAGGAAGTTGAATTTGAATATAATAAAGCATTATAAACTTTATAGACTTTAATAGTTAAATGAATATGGGGAAGTGGGGGTTAGTGAATAGGCTTTGGTTTTTTTTATTGGGAGATGTAGCGATGAAAAGTTCCTAGTTATAGCAAAACTACCTAACCAAAATCAATAGATAGGCTTATAAACTATTAAATAAGATGTTAAAAAAAAACATAAGATTAAGCCCAATGATAAATTAAATAAAATGTTCAATAAAGTAGATTTGAATGTGCTCAACTCTAAAAAAAAAGTGATAGGTTAGGTTATCCTTCATTATCTTCAACCATACACGTGTTTGCATTAGTTCTCGAGTCTTGTATGATTACTAGGTTTGCTTAGGGATCATTGTTGAAATTGGTTGTGCGAGCAGATTTTCTTACAATACAGGGAACATATCTAACATGCAAGCAGAAATGGTAGCAATGAGGTATGAGTTTAGCATGGCTTGGGATAAAAGGGCATAGAGATTTGATCTTGGAATTTGATTCTCTCAAAGCTTTTACCTTTATTTCAAGTAGAGTAGTTGAAACTCATAATTCATGGGTCCTTCTTAGTGACATCAAAAATTTATGCACTAGAGACTGGATGGTATGTTTTCAGCATACTCCATAGAAGGGAAATTTTGTTGCTGATTTCCTTGCTAAACTAGGTGTTAATCAAGTTATTTCTTATATATATTAAAAGTATCCTCTACATGAATTAAATGTATTATGGATGAAGATGATGTTGAAGCTACGTTCATGAGATTTTAGTCTTTTGTTACCTTTCTTCTTGTACCAAATATATGTGTACACACACACACACATACACACACATATACATATAGTGTTACTTTTGAGGTGATTATACCTATTTTTTTAAAAATATTGTTATAATTATATGTAAAATATCTATATAAGAAGGATTTTTCTGATGTGGGTCATCACAATTTGTGCAAAAAAACCTACAACATATAAAATTTGCCTTTCTAAAAAACTTCCTATTCATTATAAGTAACACAAACCTTGTCCTTATCTCATGTCAAAAATCCATTTTATCATGTAAATATTTATGCATCGACCAAATATTCAGAATTTTCTCCTTAAACAATTAGTATAAACTAGCTTTGGTGTCCGCATTTCACTACATGGTTAGACTTTTTTTTTTTGCGCATAAAATAATGCTCAACTACTACAAGTGTGTTTTAAAAAAGAAAAAAAAATGCAACTTAGGTTATAGACTTGACTTGGTTGAATAAGTTGAAACGATACTGGATGGATCAAATTTAAAAAGAAAAGTGACTAGAAAACCTGAGAATTTTTTTTCTTTTCAAAAGAAGATAAACAATGTATCTTAGTTTACAACTCATTAAATACAAAAGAATAAAATAGGATACAAAAGGACATAAAAAAATTGATCCTAATTAACCCGGGTTAGCATGACAAACATATAACTTCGGTTATCAAGGTTTAGTCAACCAAAGATATCTCGCCAAATCTGCGGCTTAGATCATGAAATTAAAATAACCTAATAAAAAAATAAAGAGAATTATAATTTTTTTTTAAAAAAACTTATGTTAACTTTTCAAACCCATAACCCAGATTATTAGACTTGAAGCACCCTATTTGGAAGGATTAAAAAAAATATCAATTTATATTTGATTGAAGAGTGAAATTAAAAAGAAAAATCAATATAGCAAAAAAACCTAAAAAATCAAAAGAATGAAGAGCAAAATTGACATTAAAAGCAAAAAACAAAATTTTGATCGAAGGGTAAAATTATAAAGAAGAATAACTTTTACAAAAGTATCACGAAAAAAAATAGAAATTAAAAGAATGAGAACCAAATTAGAAAACATAATACCATCAATTTAGATTGAAGGATAAAATTAAAAACCAATAAATAATTTTACAAAAAAGCAAAGGAAAAAATCTAGAAATCAAAACTACAAAAATTAGAAAATATAATATTTTATAAATTGGAATTAAAGGATAAAATTGAAAACAAATAAAACTTCTATAAAATAACCAAGAAGAAAAAATAAAAATAAAAATAAAAATAAAAATAAAAATTATATGGATTGAATACCAACAATAAAGAGCGACAAACTATAATTTTCTAAGGAGGAGAGAAAAGAAAAAGGCCAACAGACAACAAACCAGACCACCAAAGCCAATATGTGTCGCTCCACTTGGAAGAGTACACGATGGTGCTTCCAAAGTGGTGGAAAGACATTTTTTATGTTAAGAGGTGGCGTACATGTCGTTCAAATTGCACGGGCGCTTCCCACGCACCTCTAGGTGCTTTGTACGCGCCTGTCTTTTTTTTTTTATAGCCAAATATTAAATTGCGTCTAAACTGACTTTGTAATTACAAAAAAAACTATCATAAAAAGACCAAAAAGTCCCTTGACTTAAGGTTTAAAATTTTTGTTTTAAAAGATATTTTTTTCCTTTCATTGTGCATTTTGATTGTTTATTATCTTTTTTTATATTTGGTTAAATACCAAATTGTCCTTCAACTAACATTCTAATAATGAAAAATCCATTATAAAAATACAAAAATACCCCTTGACACCAATGATATTTTGGTCATTTGACTATGCAATTAAGATTGAGAAAAATTTATTTGTCCTTGATTAATTTTGTAATGAAAAATGAGTTATGTGAAAAGACATCAATGCTCTTTTAAGCTAGTGTTAAGTTTTTTTAGTGAATGGGTGAAAACGTCATTATATTGTTCCAGTAAACAATATTTCGAGTGTGGAGCTACAATCTTTTTCCAATAGGTTTTAATTTCTTTTAATTAATAATTTTAGCTATATTCTTTTATCTTACTTATATAAATGCAAAACGGATTGCGGTATTTATTTTAGCCATTCACAAACAAAACAACTAAAAAGATGATGACTACTCATGAAATATTAATAAATAAATTAATATTGATACCTAGAGGACATATAATAAGTAACTACTTTACTTCCCGTGCTATATTATAGGTTGGATTAAATTTTTTAACATAAAAAAAAAAGAATATGTAAGTTGGGAGGAATTTTTTAATATTATCATTAAACTCGGTCCAGTGAGTTAGACTTGAAACTCCAAACTTGAGTCCTTGCCAAGTTTGGGTTTTCAATTAAATCATGGGAGAGTTGTTTTGATATGACCCAGTCGACTTGACGGGTTTCAAGATAAAAAAATCAGAGAATAACAAAATAACATAAAAAATAAAGATTGGACACACGAGTTTAAAGGCAATCTAAATGATTGTTAAAAAGAGTTTGACTTTTTTATCTTGAAAAAAAAAAGAGTTTGAAGCTCGTATCTTCTTTTCTTAACATTGAGATGGTGACATATTGAATCCATTTTGGTCAATTCTAGTTAACACGCTAAACCTGTGACCTGAATTATGGATTTCAATAAGTTCAATAATATCTTTTTTAATGATATGATAAAAAAAACCAATTCAAAATCAACCCAATATTAAATAATAAAATTAAAAAAATAAAAAAATAAAAATAAAAACAATGCTAGAGGTTTATTTAAAAAAAAAAATGTCAAGCAAGGTGCTTGGGTCCTGAGTAGGTGTATCAGGGGGGGTTTAAAAAAAATCCACTACTATCAAACTTTTCTTATCCAATGAAACTTGTTGACACCAAGTTTGACTATTTTTATTGTTAGTATTGTGACAACAAACCATTTTCTCTCGCGTTCATTATTTTCCAGCAACTTTTTATCTACTTTTTCTGGCTCAAGGATTAAAAAATAAACAAAATAAATTTTTAAATCAAAATAAAAAAATGTCATAAATTTGGGGTGAGTCATGTATTTTCTCCATGTTTTAATTTGGAGCTTAATTTTGTATAACTAGAGTGTAAAAGGATGTAATTGCAAGAAATTTGTTTTTGAAAATTATTTTTAAAAAATTGGGCAAGATATGAACAGTGGCTTTGTACTGAACAACGGGAGGATTTTAGTTTGTACTTGATACTAATAATTCAGCTTTTCTTTTTTTAAAGGAAGAATCCCTTTGGTGCTGGTGGGGTCAGCATGTAGATTTTCCACAAGAAATTTGATTTTAGATGTTTGTTTTGATAGAAACCTCAATCATCACAAGCTTTTTGATAAATAAACCTTAATTTAATTCCTTACGTATCTTCCCAAATTTTGCCATGGACATTATTAACCTGCAATGTCTCCCTGTACCAGACCATTTCTAATAGTAGCGATTAAAAAAAATTAAAAAACTAAGAAAATAAAAAAAAATAATTAAAAAAACTGAACTGTAAAAAAAAAATAATTAAATCAATTAAAATTTTAAAAAAATCAATCGGCTCGGTTCAGTTTCAGTTTTATAAGTTTAAAACCGAAAAAACAAACCGAACCCAAACCCAAAAAAACCAAGTCAAATAAAAAACTAAGCCAAACTGAAAAAAACCGAGCCAAATTGAAAAAAACAGACCCAAACAGATTTGAACCGGTTTTTGTCCTAAAAACAAACCGAACCGGACCGAAACCGGTCGGTTTGAACCGGTTTCAGTTTTTTTTTTTTAAATTCAGTTTAATTTTTTTTTTTTTATAAAACCAAACCAAAAATAATTACACATCATTTGCTCGCCAAATTTCAGCTTCAAAATCGTATGAACCACAACACATAGCTCCGACTGGCTTTCGTTAAGAATTCTTTATACCCACTGCGATTGGGAAAATGGGGACGCCAGATTGCCCAAAACACATCACATCACATCACAATCGCAAGAATGCCAGGTTTTCTCATCAGTGTCCGTAAAAACTCTGCAAAAAGGATAAAATCATGCGGAATGGTGATATCATCTTCCTCATCGACAGTAGACAATGCAGAATACACTGGTTGAAGAAGGTTCAGTAGCATTTAGCATGCATGAAGACCGACACGTTAAGCATGGGATGCCAGTGATCACCACCCTAAACAAGAGATATCATCATAATATATTCGTAATACAGCACAGAGAACTATACGTTGATTTTGGTTTGAAGCCCTCATTTCTTACCACTTTTCTTCAGCCCAGAACCTCCAAGGCTCCCTTTCTGCTGTGCTTTGGCTCTGAGTTCCTCAAGTGCCTGCTCATCAAATGATATCAAATTAGTCATCTTTCATCAATGCAGAATATGAGAAAGGTAATATACAAGATAAAACATCTCTCTTTTTTGGATAAGTAATATCCAGCATCTCATACCTTTTCCTCCTCCTCCTTCTGAAGGTCGGATAAAAATCATAATCTAACAATATCGATATCCTTCACCGTCAGAAAATAAATACCTTGCTCAGAAGACATGATTTGATTGGAGCCTTATCTATGGTTATGGATATATATATATATATATATATATATATATATATATATATATATATATAAATACCTTGCTTAGAGGACATAGGCCTGTGCACCTTTCTGAACACAGAGAACTCTCTATTTGAAATCAATGCATAACCCTAAATTCCCGACAACCATTTCTAGTCCAGGGAGTGCTGCGTGTGGTCATTTGATTATTTCTCATGATGGTATAAAATTTTCCGGGATAATCTATGAAAATACAGCCATATATGAATAAACTGTTTTTCATAAACCAAACCAACTGGTGGCAATTAAAGTCTGCAAGAGCCCGAATCTAGATATATTCACTGTTTACATATGAAATTAAGGAACACACACACAAGAGGTTTTGGTTCGGAGAAATAAAAGACTTGTACATAATTAGCAGCTAGTGATTTGTGGCCGTGGAAAAGTATGATTATCAATATTATATATAGTTCATATAAAGGACTCTTTCATGAAATCTATACTGGCCCCTTTACCTTGCTTCCATCTCAGTGATTGATACTTGGTTTAATGAACAATTTTCTTGATTTTTTTGTTTGTGCTCTTCAATCACTGCCCCCTGCATGCTCCTATTGGAAAATGCTGGTCGTTTTGGAGGAGGTAGTTGATTAGCTTCATTGTATATCATAGATATAACATCTAGCATGGTGGGTCTATCTGTTGGGCTCTCTTGTGCGCATAAGAGACCCGCATGAATGCACCTGGACACGGTTCTTGGTATCTGTTTGGAAGCAACCAATAAAGCTTGAAAGTGAAAGAGATTGAACAGAACCATAATTGACTAATAAAAGGTAGATGTCAACTTATCCTTAGAGGAAGAAATCGAGACTCTGTGTTTGTCCCTGGGGTGATAATTTCTTAAATAGATACAAAATGAATGAAGGGTTTTATAAGCATAACGTATACCATGTAAACGGGGCCAAATCCACCTTCTCCGAGCTTATTCAGAGGCGCAAAGTTGTTTGTTGCTAATGCTATGCTTTCAAAATTGAAAAACTGTAGTTCATGGCTACTTTTCCCATGTATATTGGGGTTACGTTTTGCTGCCATTCCCAACTCAGATAAATAGACAATAGTATCTCTTGTTCCGTGTCAGTTCTTTTTATTGATTGAAGAAAGTGAATTAATGCCTTTTTCCTTATATTTTTTCCACATTAGCAACAGGGATTCCGACTTCAACATCCAGGAGACTAGATCGCTGCATTTTCTCCATATTAGAAAGAATAAGAAGCATAACAAGGATATAGCCAGAGCTCCCCCTAAAAATTATATGATCAACCACTGGACAAGGCAGGCTTGATGCCTTGTGTTAATGTAAAATGTTTCTTTAAATTCTCATGTAGCTTATACCCAAGAGTCTTAAATTACAATGATGATCAGTCTCCGGTGAGCCGATTTGCTTCGCATGGTTGCAAAGGTAGGACTCTAACCTGAGTTCTTTTTACCTCCTGGGCATTAGAGATTATCTCTAAGCTGAAAACTAATAGCAAGCAAAGTGAGTTTATGGAGCAATCATAATTCATATCTAATCTGTTTATTATGTTCTTCCTCTGGAATGTAAATTATGTATCAAGTATTCCCCTGTTCTAATAATATAAATGCTGTAGATTTTCCTTGGCCTTTTTTTTTTTTATAAAATTAAAACATATACGTCTAGCAGTCCTCTGAGGCATCTGTCTGAAAAGATAATTTCTAGAGACAAGGCATCTTACCTTTGGATTCAAGTTCAAGGATGTATAAAGTTTGCCCCCTTGGTATTGGGATCTTCCAAATTTCATTCTGCTCCAAATCTGGCAACCAGTGCCTTCATACTCATTGGTGGACGAATAGGCAAATACATGAGCAGTTTCTTCAGCACTTTTCACGACAGCCATCAATTCATGTTCTCATTCTCATCGAACTTGAAAGCATCTCCAGTCACAGAACAAGTTTGTGGTATAATTTTAATTAGTGAACCGAGTTGACATAATATTCTTTCCAATTTCAACAAATTAGCCCAAGAAAATATATTTTCAAATCTATATTTGCTAAACAACTTTAGTTAATAATGATGGGCTGCGTGAGTCTCACTTGGCCCAATGTTCAGCAACAACTAACTCGCTATAAGCCCAATAATATCTTGACCCCTTGGCCTTGAGAGACGGGTAGGTCTGAACAGCAGCTAAAGATTGGCAGCTGAAGAGGAGGCATTTCAATCTGCTATACTGCCAACTGATTTTCCTCGCTTTCTCAGTGATTCAGCTTCAGTTCTATCACCAACATGATTTCCCTTCGTTCAAGCGAATTTCCTCTCTCTTAACTAATCAATATGGTATGTTTTCTCTCTATAATTTGTTCTTGCATGTACTTTTTTTAATAAAAGGAAAAGTTAATTCGGTATAAAACTCGTAATATGATCACTACATGAAACTCTGTGCACTTCAAGGGTTCTTATTTATGCTGTTACTATATTTTCTGGCAGGCATTCCAGCCATGGATGTTCTGGTCGCTAGTGAGGCTAATCAGTGCACTAATGTCTCAGCCGACTGCCTCAGTCACAACTTTATTGTATTACAGCAATCTTCTTCCTAGAAACTTGAATTTAGAGCGGTTGGTTCGACCGGAATTGCTTGATGGAGAGAACCGTTTGTTCCTTTTTCTCATAGACTTCTTAAGATGTCTCTGGTAGTTAGCTAGCACATTAAGCTCAACCCCATATTGATTTTGTTTTATTATAGTAAGTACCGACTGATGATTTCTTTCTTATTCCAACTCTGTTTCAGAGCTACCGGATCTCTTACTGCAATATATATGATCCTTGCAGGATCCGGTGAGTTGAATTTTCGCTATTTAAATACATGTCAGAAATCAGAAAAACTTTAATGCTTGGATAAAGATTCTGTAACTCTAGATGATGGGGGCGAAAATATTGTTCATGTAATTAGGGTTTCTGTATTTTCACTGGGTACTGCGTTCCCTTGTTGTGTTGTTCAGGGAGCATTACTATGATGCTCTATATGATTACGTGCTAGCTTTCTGGGGACTGAGATACAGTAACAGTATTTTTACACATATGCCGTGCTTTAACCTTAGTTTATTCACTCCCATTGTTGAAATCAATGAATAATACCTGATAAGATTTTATTATACAGCATAAAACATACATATTCTTGAAAATCACCAACCAACTACGTGAAAGAACTGCTCTTTTCTTATTTGGATTCAACAGAGGTCCACGCAGTAGCGGTAACTTTTTTTTTTCCTATTTTTTCAAGATTACATAGTAGAAATACCCTTTCCTGTTCTTAAATTCTAACCCATTTTACCTTAGGCTTAAGCTTAGATCAGACCTTATAACGGAAACTATTCCCTCGATTGTTTGTGTATGTGTGATGCAGTGGCAGATTGTGTCCATGTCAAAGTCATTTCTTCTTCTCAGCTCAAACGGAATTGAGAATTATCATTTGTCAGCTTGCAGAATTAAATGCATTAATTTGGAGTTTTTCTTGATTGTCCTTCTCTTTTTTAAAAGTCCTTGACGATGATGAATTATACATATATTCACAGAAAGAAAGGGGTTGGGCTATGATGGTGAAGATTGGTATGGACGGTGGCACAGTTGAGGGAGCTCTGGTGGTGGTGGTGCCAGAGCAGAAGTGAGTGCTAGCTCATCGGAAAGAAGACCCCGCGTAAGGCAGCTTGTTTGTTTCATGAAAATGAGAAGTCATTTTCTAAAAGTTACTTTTCAAATTTGTTTACAGTTAAAAAAATCAATATTTTTCGGTTAATAAAAAATTTAATTTGTTTTTAGAAAAGTATTTTTTTTCAATTTTAGGGTTGAAAATCTTTCAGAAATTATAAAAAATTCAAAAATATTTTATTATTTATTAATTCTATCAAATTTGATCATTAATTATGTATTTTCTTTTTAATCCTTTTTTTATTCAATATCATCCCTTACAATTTGATTTTTATATCAATTTTAATTTTTTATTTTTTTTATTTGTTTCTCTTATATTTTTTTAATTGAATTTTTTTATCTATCAAATTTGGTTCCTGTTCTTTTTATTATCATTTATTTTACTTAAAAAAATTAATAAAATTATAGTTTTTTTTAATTTCATCATCTTTTAATTTTTTTTATCGGTCAAATTTGCTCTCCATTATTTTGAATGTTATTTATTTTATTTGAAATAATTTATAAAATTAGATATATTTTTAATTGTATCCTCCTTCAACTTTTTTATTTGTTATATTAATAAGTTATTTTCATGACACTATTAAATACTAAAAAATAATTCACTTAAAAAAAAAACCTTTTCATTGAAACTATTTTACCAAAAATAAATTATTTTTCAGTACGGAAACACAATTTTCTGCGTCTCATTTCTCTATATTGTTTAGTCGTCTCTTACTTTCTACCCAGAAACCATATCTAAACACTGCTTAATGCCATGTAATAATCTGAAAGATGCATGTAAGTATAAATTTAGAGGTTGTTTTTTTTTAAAGTATTTTTTATTTAAAAATACATTAAAATAATATATTTTTTTTAAAAAAAATTATTTTTGATATTAATAAAAAATAATCTAAAAATACTAAAAAAATATTAATCAACTATTCAAATTTCCTTCTAATGTTTTAAGATCCGAATTCTGTAGCAGAGCTTTATTTGGCGACTAAAGCACACTGTAAGGAAAAATTGAAGGACTGTTTTCTGCCTTGTTGGACTGCCACGATCGCATGGCCAAGGAGCATTGGTCAGCACTCAGCTGGGGCGGAGCTCCCTAGGCCCATGGGCCAGAGAGGAGATTGGCTCTCCAAGATTTAATTTAGTCCCTATAGTTTTATAGGTTTTTCATACATATCCTTACAATTTATAATTTTGCCTCGTAAATAATTATAGTTAAGTACTAGTTTTAAAACCCGCATTATGTCATGGATAGAGTTCCAAGCTAATTCTTAACATATACTGTAAGAATGTATCAATATTAGAATGTGTTTTATTATATCATTTTTTTTTTAATTAGGAAATGAGAAGATGTTATTTATGTTTATTAAAAAAAATTAAAAAAAGTTGAATCAATCAATTGTGAAAAAGTTGTTAATAATATTTATATGAGCATGCAAATATTTAAAACCCACTTTTCTTTTAGATTTATGTGTTTTTATTTTATCTTAGAAGTTATTTTTTCTCATAAAAAACGAACAATATTTTTAAAATATTTTATTTATATCAAATAAATAAAAATATAAATTTACAATAATTTTTTGAAATATTATAAAAATATATATAATTTTAAAAAATAACTATTATTTTAAAAATTGAATAAAACAATTTTAAAAACTAGAGAGATGATATGAATTTAAGTTGAGATATAAAGAATTGATGTACATGGAAGAAATACATATAAAAGACGGAAGTTATTAATTAAAATCTAGAAAAGTTTATCATGGTTTTTTAGGTTATAAATAAGTTTATCACGGTTTCTAAGAGGTTTTAGATCAAAATAGATTGTAAATAAGTTTTTTAGGTCAAGAAATTAAGTCCTGATTTTCTAGCAGTTAGAATGTAGAAAAATCAGACGATGTGTAATCTGTCTTAATAGGCGACGCACTGTCTGATTTAAAAAAAAAATATAAGGGCCCTCTTGTGCGAGCCTGCCAGGACAGGCTCGCACGTGCGTCTTAACAAGATGAGTAAGGCCGAGCAACACATAACCTTTGCTTTCTTTTTTTTTCTAAATTATTTTTTTCTAATTACTTTTAAAAACATTAATGATTTTTTATATGGTTTTTTCTCTAAATTATTTTTTATATTTAAAAATCTTTGCAATAAATAAAAAAAAAAGAAGAGAAAGAGGGAGGACAAGCCTTAGCAAACAACATGTAATATGCACACTTGAGCCTATAAATCTATGCCCACACATTTAGGCTTATATTTTTTTTTTATGACAAGAGAGGGGTTGCATGTCCTCCCCCAATTTGTATATTAAAAAACAAATTAATGCAAACAACATGTAATACGTTAGCCTGGATTTTAGTCATTAGAGAGTGGCTGGAAAAACAAATTGTTGTGTTTTTATATTCAAACTATCTTTTTTAATGTATTTCGAAATAAAAACATCGTAAAAATCCTAATAAATCATCTTTTAACTTAAAACACTTATAAATTGGTTCAAAAACCACAAAATCAAACTAAAAAGAAATTTTCTCTTGAGATAGATCTACTTCAAGTAAGATAAAGACCAAAAACCACCATAATTGAACTCTTCTCTTTCAATGAAACTTTTTGACACCAAGCTTAACTATCTTAGTTATCAAAATTATGATAGCCATCAAATTTCTCTTTCTTCTATAGTTTTGCAACAAGTTTCTCTTTTCTTTCTCAAATATAAAGACTGAAAAATAAATAAAATATATTTTTGAGATCAAAATGAACAAAATTTTATAGTAAATTTGAGATTGGTCATGTTTTTATCCATGTTTTACATGATAACCCTTTGTTTTTTTAATTAGGCTATACAAAGATTCATTTGAATGGAGAAAAGAGTTTAAAAATGGTAAAAAAGAAAGAAAGAAAGAAAGATAACTAGGTGCTTCATTGTTTAATGAACATTGAAGTACTTTAACAAACCTAAGATTTTTTAGTTTTTAATTAATGATAGATTATATTTTTTATGAACTTAATATTATCTCATTAACTTAAAAACTAAAATGCATGGGGTGAATATTATGTAGCCAACATTTTTCATCCTCTCACAAAACATTGTGGATGACACTATTCATTTTTTTACAATTCATTTTGGTCCTCAAAGTGTTGTTTTAGGCGATTTGATCCTAATTTAAGGCCAATTGCTTCTTTTTTCTTAGTCATTGGTGGAATTAGAAGAATAGAGACCGAAATGAAAAAGACATCAAACATGAGTGGTATGCCATAAGTTTTAGAAAATATAAACTTTGGTCCTTTAACTTTAAAAATAACACAAATTATATGATTTCGGTACCTCAATATTTTTTCAATTCAATTTTGGAACAAAGGTTATTTTTATTTTTTTAATTTTTTTTAGTCGTTGATTGAGAAAGGAGAGAGAGGTCACTGGATTCTGGTGGTAGAGAGAAACATTTTGTTAACATCGATTTAGGCCACAAAAAAAATCGATGTTTGTGTCAAATGGTTTTATTTAATGAGGAGAGTTTATATTAAGTTTTTTTTACCTTTAAAGTTCATGAAAAAATAGTTTTGAGCTCGATTTAATTTTAGATTTCAAGTTGATTTCGGTTTTTGGGATGATTTTTTAGGCTATGGATGAGTTTATCATGGTTTCTAAGAGGTTTTGGGTCAAAAATAGATTGAAAATAAGTTTTTTAGGTCAGGAAATTAAGTCCTGATTTTCTAGTAGTTAGAATCTAGAAAAATCAGACGATGTGTCATCTGTCTTAATAGGCGACGCGCTATCAGATTTTTTTTTCAAAAAACAATTGGGACGGATAATATGTCATCCATCCTAGTTGCAACAAAAAAAATATAAGGGCCCCCTTGCGCGAGCCTGCCAGGGCAGGCTTGCACGTTCGCCCTAACGAGATGAGTAAGGCCAAGCAACACCTAACCTTTGCTCTTTCTTTTTTTTTTCTAAATTATTTTTTTCTAATTATTTTTAAAAACATTAATGGTTTTTATATGGTTTTTTCTCTAAATTATTTTTTATATTTAGATTAATACCCTTTTCTCTTTTATTTTGTTTAGAGAACCTCTTTTAAATGACATTTATATTTTTTTTGTTATGCATTTAAATTTTAAAGAGTTTTTCTGATTCATCTATAATTATTTTTTTTATCTTTTAGATAGATGAACTTAATTTTTTAAAATAAAAAATTATAATATGTGCAGTTTTGCATGTTATGTTTTCTCCTTTTATTTATTCAATCAGTTTTATTTGTGCATTTATTTTTATTATTGTTTACTTGAATAAAAAAATCATATTAATAAATATATTTAGCAAACAAAACTGGATAAATATCTCAACTTAAGAGATTAAATATCTTAATTTACATAAGTCGCTCAATTTTTTTATTTTTATTTTTAGTTATTGGTTTATTTTTATTTATTTTTAGTCTCAACTTGAGAGGTTAAATATCTTTATTAAAAAAGTAAAGCAACGGTTACTTTTTAAATTTTTTTTTTAAATTTTAAAATGTATTAAAATAATATTTTATTTATTTATTAAAATTTATTTTTAATATCAACACATCATAAAAAGATTTAAAAATATTAAAAAAATATATTTTTAAAAGAATATTTTTTAAAATTTTGATCAATCGTAATCCCAAAAGGTGCAAATCTATAATTCTAAATTAAAAAGATTTTCTTTTGAAATGGAAAAAAGCAAATTCCATTGTACGTGTGTCGTCAATCATCTGCCGCCTGTGGTTGGAAGCCGTACTTGTGTACGGCATGGTCGTATGCCGCATGGGCATTAGAGACGGTGCCGCCAGTATATTCCAATAATTAAGTCGCAAAAGTGGTCACATCGGAGAACTGAGTACAGCTTTGATCCAGCTGTTTGGACACTTCATTGACTTGAACATCATTTTCAAAATCATTTACATTTTCAAACTTGAACACGTCTTTATGTAGAACACAAAATTATTTATTTTTAGACTTCATATTTTCTACAAAATAAAATCTCTTATCAAAATATAATGAAAATAAAAAATTCTGGGAAAGTGTATATTATTATTATTATTTAATATAATTATCTAAATTAAATTTAGAGTATTTATACACATTTTTCACGCAATTAACCAGAAAAGAGCAAATATCACACTGAACAGGGGAGGCTTCGTCGTTCGTCCTTTCCTTCTAGAGAAAGGTGCGTGTGTGATAGTTATTGGAGACAAATGAAAGTGTTACATTGACAATTTGTGCACTCAACAAGTACTATTTGTGAAAGATGGAAATTACACAAAAGCCCTCTTAGCCTTTCATTTTTTTTAGAGTACTTATGCTAGTTCAACTGTGCAAAGAATTTGTAAATGATATTTGGGTCCCTTAAAAATACCATTCTACCAGCAAAGTAGTAATTACGCGGTCTTATAGTCGATCCTTTTTAGAGTTTTTGATGATATAATATTAGTAATTACATTTTTTTTTAATTGACGTGAGTGTTCGGATCAGCTTGCGTGTATCTTGACTAATCCTACGAGCTTTAAAGTTAACGATTATGTAAACCTCCAGTGACAATTATATTAATAATTACAGAGCTCGAATCTGAAATCACAGAAAAAACAAATCTCTTGATCTCAAGTTCTTGCCATCACATCACCTACCGGAAGGTTAATTACACCATCTTTTAGGGTTATTAAAAGATGCTATCATCGTACTTATGACGAAGGCGAAGAAGAGAGGGGTTATTTTGCCAAATGATCGGGAGAAACCAAGTGATTTCAGCGAATAAGAGAATGACTCTTTTGAGCTTACTCACTGGAGGAGTAACTCGCTGAATTCGAACATCAAAATTAATAAATAAATAAATAAATAAATAAAATGACAATATTCCTCGGAGATTAATGATGTCTTAATTTTACTATACTTGATGGGGAGCATAAAATCCAGACAACAGGGTTGACGAGTCCAATTCACCAGCAACAAACCGCGTCATGAACAGCAGCAGCAAATTGCACTATCTTTTGCTACATATTCATTTAATTAATTTATGTTGATATTATTAATTAAATGGAATTACGTCATTGCTGATTGTACATGTAGCAGTGCTATCGATGATCAGGTCAAGTTCAAGTCATCTGATTTTAGTGAAGATTAAGCTTGATTTTTGGTTGTTCTTGATAGATTGAAGTCTAGTTATTTAATAATTTCAATTCAAGAAATTAAATGTGCTGTCAATTTCAGGAATAAAATAATTTAATGTAATAAAAAGATAAGAAAAAACATATTAATACCTATCTGGTTCTCACCATCATATATATATATATAATGGCTTATTTGCTCAGCTTAATTATGAGTATAATAATATTTCAATTGCCTTGTTGGGATGATGAAGACTCCGTTTTGGATTATATGCCGTGTAGCCTTTATTTTTTTAATCAAAATTTATAAGAAATTTGCTTCAAAATAATTTTTTTAATGTTTTTGGATCATTTTATTGAGCTTATGTGAAAAATAAATTTTTAAAATAATTATTTTAATATATATATTTTTAAAAATATTTTAATTAAAATATAATTTCTACCATGCTTACAAACATTCCCTTCCCTCATTTATAAATTAAATGAGCTTTAAAATTAAAAATAAAACACATATTTATATATATATTTCAGTACTCTAAAATTATCATAAAGCTACGTTTTTTTAATAAATAAGTTTATGTCTCTTTGTCTCAATTTCTTTTATTTTTCAACACTAACCACACACAACATATAAAAGTAATAAAAAGAGTAAAAAAATTAAATTTCCCTTTTAGATAGATTCACAAATGCGGTATTTGTATTTCTACAATTTAATATTTTTTAATGTTAATTAAGAGAAAATAATTAAGAAATAGGAACAAATAATGCCAATATATATCTTTAATTTGTTATGGTTATTAATCAGACAATAAACCATGTAGGTTAATTATTATTTTTATGATGATTATGTAAGTAGTTTAATTTGAGCATATTATAAAATGAGGCAAGGTATAAAGATATGTAATACATTAATTTAATTAAAATCCTAGGAATTAAAAAAGAGCACATGCAAATTTGCAAATCATTGCCAGCATCTTCCGCACTTAAATGTAATTACTAGGAAGCTCCCTTTCCTCCTAACAAAGTCCCCACATTTGAATCGCTCCTCCCATGATATATCACATCTATATAAGTACGTATTATGCCATCACACTATCCAGCACCAAAATCATCTTCGTACCGGTACATTGGCGCCATTTACAGCATCAATCAGTCGTCAAAACACTAATTTGTGGGGCACAATGGAAGGAAGAAGCAGGGACGCCCGTGCTGATCAGATTAGTACTCCGAGATATCGAGGTATTCGGCAAAGAAAATGGGGGACGTGGGTGTCCGAAATCCGGGAGCCTGGTCAGAAAACAAGAATTTGGCTTGGAAGTTATGAGAAGCCTGAAATGGCTGCGGTCGCGTATGATGTGGCAGCATTGCACCTTAGGGGACGTGGGGCACAGCTGAATTTTCCTGAAATGGAAGATAGCCTCCCCCGGCCAGCCAGTTCTAGAGCGGAGGACGTGCAAGCGGCAGCACGAGAGGCAGCTTTGCTGTTTAGTGGACCAGTAAAATGCTCGGATATTGGAAGCTGTGGCTCTATTACTAGTGATGGTGGTTTTGGTCCTGTTAGAGTGGGGTTGTCACCGAGCCAAATTCAAGCTATTAACGAAGCACCACTGGACTCGCCAAAAATGTGGACGGAGTACTTGGCTGAGTCTCTTTTGACGGGAGAGCCGATGGCTATGGAGAACGAAATTGGTGTCGGATATAGTGAATGGGAGGAAATACAACAAGAATCCATTTGGGGTTACTACTAAATACTTGATCAAACAACAAGAATCCTATATTATAAGGGTTTCTTCACCTAAATACCAGGCTAATTCTTAATTTCACTACCTACGCTATTGCAGCATCATCCATTTCTTTTTGGGCAGAGAGTCGAAGTCATTTTCGGAGGATTGGATGGCGATGCTTATTACTACGCATGGAACGAGTTGTAGTTTTTTATCGGCTCATTTTGATGCGTAAAAGATGTTATAGAGAGCTTCGGTGTGCTTTATTTCTGTTTTAATTCTCACAAGAGTGCAGTGTTTTTGTTTCAGTGTAGAAGATATAAGAACTTCTGCGTCAAATGAAGCTTCTTAACTCCATTCGAGTGCTTAATGGATAATTATTCGAGCTAATTCAACTTGAATTCTTTTTTTTGTTTTTGTTTT
Source organism: Populus deltoides (assembly GCA_015852605.2). Taxonomy (NCBI): domain Eukaryota; kingdom Viridiplantae; phylum Streptophyta; class Magnoliopsida; order Malpighiales; family Salicaceae; genus Populus; species Populus deltoides. Next base: position 16,044,671 of record CM027572.2, on the reverse strand, counting down.
TTGGTGCTAGAAAATCCAACTTGATTGTAATCAATATATACATCTTTCTGTATGAAAATTTGATCACTGTACCGATGCAGATGGATATATAGAGTTATAAGAACAAAAGACAGGATGTATGTAATATCGTGGTCGGAGGCTCAACTTTTTTCTGCAGAAAGCAGGAAGTGTGTCTCATTTAAGATATCCTGTGTAAAAGACGAGAGACAGGATGTATGTAATAGGATGCTTGGATTATGTAGATAATAGGATGCTTGGATTATGTAGATAATAGGATGCTTGGATTATGTAGACTAAAGTCCGCGTTGAGCAGAAAAAAGGGGAAAATCTATACCTTGATTTATAACCCACTTGGGTGGTGGTCAGAACGCTAAGGTTAGGTGACCGCTTGGCACCAATCGTTTTCCATGTTGTCTCATTGTCAATTGAGTTTTATAGCTCTTCATGATAACATTTTAAATTGAACTTTAAAAGGGAAAGTCTACCATTTTTTTTTTATTTCTACGTATATGATGAGAATTAACTCTAATTTCTCTGTTTGTATTATACCGATAATATTTGAATAAAATTAATATTATCTTATGACCTATAATGTCATAATTCAATTAACTCTTTCGCACCCATGTTGAATATTTGTTTACATTTAACAAAAATACACGAATAAATATATAACTTAACTAATTCAAAAACTTGAAGTTATCAATTATTAAACACCAACATGTGTTTTAAACCATATAGTAAATTGTTCCTATGTAATTAGAATAATTGAGCTTTACTAGCATTTAGATTCTAGAATAACAACAATTGATAATGTTGCCTAAAAGAAAGTTATTAAATTTAGTATAATTATCAATCTTATAATTTAGTATAATTAATGGAAATTCTATATAATTAAAAAGATTGACTTACTGAAAAAAAGGTCTCAATTCATCACAGTTAAATAACATATAATTATGTGCTTTTCTAAATTCAACATTTGTCAAATATATTTTTATCACTGGTTTTTTTTTTTTAATGGTCATCCAGGGTGGTAAAATATTAACAAATTCTCACTCAAAGGCAGTTCACCACCATTATAATTTCTGGGAATGTGATTGATTTTTATTCTCAAGTGAGACTTAAAATAATACGAGGTAAATATTGAAATCTCTTTAATAATAGAAGCCTCGCATATCAAAGTATCAACATGAGTTTTGTTTTTAACATTTTTCTTAAGGTTGAATAAGTGTTTGCATGAAAGTAATTGAAGATGAATAATTGAATGTTGAAAAAAAATAATGGATAATTACTTACGATGTCATCCCTTATATTTTGAATAGATACATCCAACCATATTACGCAAGACCTTCTAATATTTTTCTCATATGTTAAATGTATAGGTAGATACTCCATTGAGTCAAAGAAAAAAAAAAAGAAAGATCATTTCAAATTTGCAAATGGTCTCATTGATATTTATTACAAGCTGCTTTAAATGTTGGGTATTCAATTTGTTCAAACAAATATCCTGAAAAAAATAATTAATCTTTGTTAGTGCATTCCATGTCTTTTTTGGAAATAAATCACGAAAAGTAATAGGAATAAGTGTTTGGATATACATATGACGGTCATGACTTTTCATCCCATATAATTTGTTTTTCTCTAAATTCACCAATATAGTTATGTTTGATGCATAACCATCAGGAAATTATAAACTCTTTAGCTATCCATAGACAAAAAGCTGCCCATTATTGTCTAAAGTGAAGATAATTTTGGGTTTCGCAATATGGAATCCATCATTAATTAACTCCATAATGTCACGATCACAATACAAAGGTAAATCCAATCTAGTTTTCATATTGTCCTTTGTTTTTCCTTTCACGTCCATCATCATATTAAAAATGTTATCAAACTCATTCTTCTCGATGTGCATAACATCTAAATTATGATGGATGAAATTAGTTTTCTAATAAGGAAACTTCCAAAAAATACTCCACTTAACCTAATTGCACTACCAGAAAATCATAGATCACCAACGAAATATTTAGTTGGTGCTTAAACACTGATTCAATATAAAATAAAAATACCGACCAGATAACGGATGTAATCATGTCATCAGAAAATATATCATCGGTAATTTTCATTATGTCGATCAATATGTTGATAATATAATCACTGATAAATTTACAGAAAGAATTAGCAAGCCAAACAAAACATTTACCGATATTAATTTTGTTGGTGAATCCATCGGTGATTATTACATATTACCAACAGAATAAACCATTGGTAAATCCATCGGTGATTATAAGCATATTACATCTGGAATTAATCATTTGGAGAATTACATTTAATAGTGACAAGTTCTATAATTTTTTTTTTCCAATTCTTTAGAACTCTCCAAGGGACTTATTCCCTCGGTAAGTCTATTGGTTTTTCAAAGTCCATCGGTAATTTCTTTAGTATTATATGTAATTATAGAAAAAAATAACAATAAAATTATACATAATTAAATTAAAAATAAAAAGAAAATTTGTATTATTAAATTAAAAATATTATTAAATACATTTCAACTATCTATTGGACAAAAGCTAGAGGAGTAGATAGAGGTGAATCTTCACCGAAACCAGAAGGACAATGAAGGGGAGCATATGTACCAATGAAGGTTACTAACAGTTGCTCAATGACATTCAATTTATCTCTCAGTTGGGCTATCTCAGCTCTAAGTCGGGTCGTCTCAGCTCTAAGTTTGGTCGTTTTAGTTTGAACCTATTCGTGTACTATCACTTAGACAATGAAAGACTGTTGGCTCGATCTTGATTGCTAGGTCCCAACAATCAAGACACTATGACCCACCCATATATCTTAGGCTATAGTGTTGGAGATACAATAAACCCGATTTCTATTGGATCTACCGGTAGATCTAGCCTCCAACTATAAATCTAGATCGAGTTCCAGATGGGTCAAAGAATTGTCCTCATTGCTATATGTTTCCTAAAAAAAAAAAAAACAAGCCAGCAAATATAGAAAAAAAATAACTTTAAAAAATTAAAATCCAACTTACCATGAACTCCCAAACTCAACTATTTATGAGCCGATGCACCCATTTTCCAATAGTCCTCCATTCACATATAGGTTTCAACAAAGAGATGCATTGGTCTTGGATCACGCCCAAGCACCGTAACGTGCAAAAGGAATCTATTGTTAGTTAAATATTTTCATGCAATACAACTTTTTTTTTTAAAAAAATATTATATAAAACAGAATCTTACCATCCACTTTGCATGCAAAACGAACAGAATAGATCCACCAATGTGCGTGGTTATAAAACCATGAATCTTCTTAGTTTGATTCTCTAAACAAGATTGTGACAGCCACAAGAAACACTCAGAAATCACGTGTTGGATATAAACATCCTAGATACCCTCCGAGACATGCGAAGGTCTTAAGTCCCTGCACACGGCCACGTCTTCCTAGCCTTTATCTTTTGCATATTTCTTTGATTTTTTATGGGCCCTATACCAGAAATCATGCAACCTGGTTCTTATAAGAAAATTATCTGTTAAGATTATGAAAAATAAAATTTTAATATCACAATTTGAATTCAATCTTACATAGTGGCGTTGTGATTCTCTCACACTCTCCTGGCCGTTGTCAGCCTCCTCCTAATATAATTTTTCCTTACATGTCAATTTCATTAAATAATTAGTTTATTAAAATTATAAAACTAATTGAATTAAATATTAAAACAATTGCTTATATATATACTTTCTGAACCAAATATTAATTATTGGCTTCCATTCAGGATTTTTGAAAATCTAACTGTATTGAAACAAAAGCACTTCCATCAATGATTTCATTGTCAATGTTATTGTGCAAGCAACCTTAATATTTATAAACCTGAATTTCTATTTATTCATTAAAATTTATTATTCAATCTTTATTCATTGTTGTTTTTTTTTATCATGTAGGAAAGAAAAACAAACATACATGCTATGATTGAGCTTCCAATGAGAAATATACTTCCTAAAGTATACATCATGTTTAGAAGGAATACCCCCTTTACGAGTCACATTCGCACTCGACAAGCCTGCATCAAGAGATATAGTTTGTGCTTGAGGTGCCTCGTCATGGTCAGCACCTAGCGGCTCATGCCCATCAGAAGTGCTGCTAGAAGAACCAGCAATGCTCATGTCCATACTATTCTTTAATGACCTTCACTTCATCATCTATACAATTTTTTTTCATAAAAAATAATAACATTATCACTATATCCTATTAAAAAAAATAATTTGGCAACATTTTTTCTTATATAAGAGAGACTACCTAAAATTTTAAAATCTGCAAATATGCATCAATACCTTATGCAGCAAACCAACTGATTCTATTTATAACTAATATTTAATTTATTTATTATGAAATTTATATGGACAATTGCAAGTTGTGAATTGCACTTAAAAATAAAAAAAATAAAAAAGTATTCTAAAAATTATTATTCTCACGTAACCTAAATATTTAAATTATTAAAATTAAACAAAAACCCATGAAATTCAATTAAGAATTTCTAAAATATTTTAACATCCTAATATATTTTATAATTACACCATCAAAACAATAGAAAACCTCAAAATTTACTCTCATATAACCTAAACCTATTAATTTTTTAAATCAATTTCACAACCTCATATTAATAACAATAACCTCACTAATTTGATAGCTAATATATACATCAAAAACCCCTCTTAAATTGCTAAAATTAATTTAAAAATAAACTAACTACTTTTCAATCCACATAAAAAAAGCTCATTAAATTCAATTCATACTCTTTCATTAACAAAAATAACATAATCAATTTCATAACCATATCGTCAAACTTAAAAAACACCAAATTACTATCTTTAACCTAAATCCAAATCTAATTTTCACCACTAATCAACAATTAACCCAAACCATAAAAATTATCAATTTCATTTTCACCACCATCCCAACAATTTATAATTGTGTATATATACGTGCGTTGTTTGCGTGCCCTGCTCTCTTGGGCCATATCACGGGAAAAAACCAGGAGCCCTCATTGTTTTCCCGAGGCGGTGAAGTGGGCAAGACATTATAGAAGGAACGCGTTCAACATCTAAAATGATATGAGATCATAGGCTACATAGGGAGTTGCTTTGTGCTTACGTAGAACGAAGGATCTTTTTTCTCTTTCGGAGGTTTTTTGTCAGGTTTATCGGTCTTTATATTGATTGTTGAGAGTCACGTTGAACCATCACCTTATTGACTAGTGCTCTGTTGTTGTTATAATGAGAGATTTCTTTTTTTAGAAACGATGAAGCCTTCATTCAAGTCTACGCATCTTATGGAGTAACATCCAAGAAGGCACAGAATGAAAATGGTGGATGCAAACTATAGAGAGAAGGCATGATTTGCGAACCAAACTGCGCAGCTACTGGCTCTTCGATCAGCATGAACATTGTCAGCATGTGTAGTTCCGAGAGATTGCAGGTGAAGAAGAATAGGATTCCAACTCTACCTGCTTGAAAACTCTTTGCCAAGCTGAATCTAACCAAACATGGATATATACCCCATAATTCCCCTCTAGTGATTGAGCTGACGCTAATATTATAACGAAATCCTCCAAGTTGAGTACTGGAAATGAAGAACAATCCCCTCAGTTGCTCGAATTAAACAAACAGAGATTGTTGGCTCGGTTCCGATTACTAGGTCCCAACAGTCGAGACCCTACGGCCTATCCACATATACATTAACATTGTCAGCATGTGTAGTTCCGAGAGATTGCAGGCGAAGAAGAATAGGATTCCAACTCTACCTGCTTGAAAACTCTTTGCCAAGCTGAATCTAACCAAACATGGATATATACCCCATAATTCCCCTCTCGTGATTGAGCTGACGCTAATATTATAACGAAATCCTCCAAGTTGAGTACTGGAAATGAAGAACAATCCCCTCAGTTGCTCGAATTAACGAAACTACGCATGCATTGGCCCATTATCAGCATTGATCTTTAATGATCCGGACAAATGAGGAGGCTGCCAGTGAATCAGTCTCTCAACTTTCTCAGATTCTGTAATTTCCCTCCCTTTAAAAATGAGATAGTTAACTAGATCCTGGGGTGGAACAAATTGAGAGTCAAAATGGATTTATTTCTCCATAACCAGATAGACCATTGAATATCTTTCATGCTATTCCCGATCCAATCAAGTAAAGAAATTAAGTGAACTAAATTTGGTGAGCACAAAAGCTTAGTTTGCACAATATATATATCATTAATTCTGAAACTAATGACTTGGATTTCCTTATAAACAGAAATTATTATCAATTTTCTAAAAAAAAAAGCACATCATCCATTAATTTTTTTAATATATTTTAAATAAAAAAATATTTTAAAAAATAATCATTACAACATTCATTAAAAAGTTGGATCGACTGTATATTCCAACTGTTGGACTTTTCGGCTTGAATTCAAAAGATAAACTCCCATTAGGCCCAGCTCAATTGTGCTGTGAGACTATATATATACTGAGAGGGGATTCGTGATAAAATTGAGAGGGGTTTGTTATAGAAAAAAAATAAAAATAAAAAAGAAATAAAAAAGGAAGAGAGAAGAATAGCTCGTTAAGATATAAATTAAATATTATTAATAAATTTAAATTTTATAAATTTTATTATAAAAACTGTATTTTCAAGCAACCAGTAGAGTGTAACAGAACCATCACATTTTCATATCCTTTCAAGTTTCAACTACTTGTGTAAGGTTCTCTTCCATCTAATCACAACAAACTCATTGCCAGCTGCCCTTAAAATTCCTGTCACGTCAATTAAGCTCCTAGTATTATTAAATAAATAACAGATAATAAATAAATTAAGGAGAATTGCCACGTGTAAACCCTTGACACGTATATCACGCGACTTCAGGTCAATCCTAAGAAGTACATAACTGAATTTAAATTCATGGTCATATATTAATTAGAATTATTAATTCATCAATAATATTCTCTTTATCAATAGATAATTACTTTATGATTCGTCTCTTTGACTTCATGGTCAGTTGACTAAAATAAACGAACCACGTACATACCAGGCATTGAAATCCCATGTTCCAATATGCCTCCGATTAATTCCTTCATCTTTTACTTTTCTTTCTTTTTTCTGAATCATATATATATATATATATATATATATATATATATATATATATATATATATATTATGGGTTTCTTCTATATATATTATGGGTTTCTTCTTCTTCTTCTTCCTTTTTCTCCATTCGACTACTTGATTTCTCGGAAAGGCACCTGTGCAAAAAATTAATTTAATGAAGCGCGGTTTGCACCGCATAGAAAGCACCAGTCCCAGTTATGGAGGAGGCAGTACTCCAGCGCCGGCCGAGAACGTTGAGCTTTCACTTTAATATTATTTTCCTTTTTCGTCATCGTCTTCTAGAAGGAACAGGGAATAAAAGCATGGCACCAAGTGTCATAAATGATCTAATTTGGACATAATTATATATATACTATGAACTGGTATTCTTGTCATGCATGTATGTACAGTCGTATACAACTACTACAATCACTTACTTTTTGGCTTTTGAAGAAAGAAACTGATCAAAAGAAAGGAAGACATGCTTAGCAAACAAGCTGTGCATGAACCTCACAACTCACTTCGATTAATTTGCAGTATTTAATTACACAATTACTCTTATAATAATCTACATGCTATATTTACAATCGCAGCAGCAGCAGCAGCTGCAGCTTGGAGTGGTCGAATATTTGCAGTATTTAATTACACAATTACTCTTATAGACACACACACACACACACTAGCCATTTACCCGTCCTATGCTATAGGGCTTTTTCTGCGTTAAAAATTATGTTTAGATAGTGAAAATATGTTTTCAAATATATATATATATATACATGACTGGACCCAACTATATAAAAATAAGTTGGTGTATTTTAATCATATAATTAAAAAAATAGGTAATGATAAAGAATGATGACCAAATTAAACAAAATAACATATCACAAATTAGAATTAAATGATGTAATTGAAAACAATTCAAAATTTTACAAAAAAAACCAAGATAAAAAAGTAAGAATTAAAAGAATAAGGATCAAAGTTGACATCCTTATAAATCAGAGGACAATTTTAAAATTTTCCATGGATAGTGTGGTTTCCAAGATTAGGAGAGAGAAAAGTGGAAGGAGAAGAAAAAAATCATTGGCGTCTATTCATCAAACCGGCCCCACCACGTGTCGCTGCAACAACAAGAGAACGACTTGTTGCTTCTAATGACACGATAAAAGTTGATTTTTTTTATCGGGAGACATCGCACGCGTCCCTTAAAAGACACGAGCACCAGCTCCAGCAAGTTGAGTGTATGTTGTATGCGCAAACTACTTTTATTTTTTAATATATTTTATATTTATTCAAAGATCAAATTATCTCTTACTCAACTTGATTATTACAAAAAAAAAAAATTGCATGAAAAGCCTAAAATGCCTCTAGAATCCATCTTTAAAGATTTTGCATCCAGTTGTATTTTAGTTTTTTTTTTTTTACTATGCTTCTAAAATAAGAAAAGACTAACTTACCCCTTAACAAACTGATAATAAACAAACAGGCCTTATACAATGATCATTATGTATCCAATAACCAATTTAAGGATTTTTTTTTAGAAGGGTAAGGCTGCCATTATACTATTATAATAAACAATGCTTATGAGTTTGCATGAGCAGTGTTTTTTCAAGCCCATATATATTTTGAATACCCACATGAATATTTGAAACTCGATAAATATGATATGAATATCTAAATTTTCACTTGTTTAATAAAGTATAGCATATAAATATAATAAAAGCTGACATATAGACATCCATTATCATCTTTAATGCTAAGTTATTCTTTTACATCAAATTTTGGTATTATTTCTTCCTTATGCTATTTGACAAGTTCCTGTGAAGGAGTTGGATGAATTTGCACAATCTTTACAACTCTTCTTTACTTATGTTTTAGCTCTAAATTTCTGTATACTCTCTCATGTTTTAAACTCAATTCTTTTTTCTTGTTTTCCTCTCAATCTAGAATTTAAAACTCAAATATATTTGAGTTTTATTTTATTGGTTTATTAACATTATTTACAAGTATATTTAAATAAGACAGCGATATTAGAATATGAAAAGATTTATTGCATGTATCCCTTTAACACCAAATATAAAATGATAAAGTTTTGAAAACAAATAATCAATTCTTAATAACAATAAAATTTCAACTCCGCTATATTCTAAGAGTTTCAAGAAGTACCCGAAACTAATTTTGTTTACGTGCATATATTCTATATATGTTTTGAATGCAAACTAGGATTGTTTTTCAATATCTTATACAAGTTTTTATACTTATGCTAATTTTAATTAATTACAAGTTTGTCTTGAATTATAAACTAAATTTATTACGATAAGCTAATCATAATAAGTAATCATATAGTCTAATAACTGTATATTTTGAACATAAAAAAAAAAAAAAACCACTCGAGTTTAGATGCATTCTACTTGGTCTTTAAATTAGCCGGGGGAGGAATAAATAAATAAATAAAACACGAAAACATAACTACCTGGCAAAGGGCTATGCCATCTGTTTGTTGTTCACAGCTGTCAGTCATATCATTTTTGTTGTCGCCGCCGAATCACGTACTTTATCATTAAGCAAGCAACGCCGCTGTTGCTTGCCACATGGATCTCCTTTGTGATATCCTTATTTTCAGCCTAAAATAATGCCAGCTGTAACACTTACAAGGCATGTACACATGTCGTTCCTTAGCTAATTCTATGTTTATATACGTGTGAACAGGCGTTTGCCAGCAAGCTAAAAGGTCAAAAAAAATCAGTTTTGACTAAATTATCTAATCCTGGGAGCCCAAGCACCAAGTTAGCCCTGAAATTTTATACTACTCGAAAATAACTAGTAGTATTTTATTAATTATTTTAACTATCTATATATATAAAAAAATATAATTAAAAAAAAAATCCTAAATAAAGATATTCTTATTACTTTTAATAGTTCATGAGTTTTATCTTTTTTTTTTCTTTGTATCCATCTCTTTCTTTAAGATGAGTTCAGAAAATAACTAATAAGACTCCTTTTTTTCTTGATATATAAGCATGTACTCTTTTAATATTGATTTTTTTATAATTTATTTCTTGTGTGTACCTCGACTAATCTTACGGGTCCTGAAATTAACAACCATGTAAGTCTCCAATGGCCCTGAAGTTTGTGGAATTTGAATTGGTAATTTCTAGAGAGCAAATCAAAAACCTAACCAGTTGAAGTATATCTCTAATGGTTGTTGAATACTGATTCTTTTACTACAAAATGTGGCATACCTTACGTCAACAACCAATTATGTTGGTTTTGGTTTTTTAGATAACACAGAGACATCTACTAAAGCTTAATTAAACTATTATAAGAATATTCAATATTTTAGAAGGATCCTAATAAGAGTATTTAATTTATTTTTTTCCCTGTTTTTTGCTGCGCTCCTTGTATTATTAAAAATAAAATTGTGAAGCATATCTTTAGGCCCTATTGCTTTGGGAGACAGCTTCTTGACATATTTTTCATGCATGCCCGTTAAACAATGATAGAGAGACCAGAGAGAGTGAAGGGCTATGTCGTCCTCCTTCTTGCTGCCAAAGTATGTGCCAAAATCACCCTCTAAGAACAGCAAATTTAACTCAGTTAAGGTTATGGCAAGAAGCAGCTGCCCTTGCAAATTAAAATGACTCGGGAAATGGATTATTGACAGTAAAATTATATATTTTTTAAAATTAAAAAAGAAAAGAAAAGGAAAAGGTCCATTATCAGTAGAAAATGATCTTGAGAGCCACAATTTCTTACCAAGTCAGCCGTTGGTTTCCCGCGGTTTAGTTGACGGATAAATTGTACGTAAATAGATGAGTTTCAGGGGTCTTGTAGGTAATTTTACTCAGTTACAGAACATGGTTCAGAACGAAACGGCGCGCAAAATCTTATGCCGGGGAAGATAGAGAATCCTGCGTTGCTAAATCTTCTCTCTCTCAAAAAAGCCACTCTCCTTTTCCGCATCCTCCCTAAAAAAGCCTTCGAGCTTCCTCGTTGCCAAGTCAGGGATTCTTGTTTGCCTGAACCACTCCTTTTCCTCTCCCTATATATATATATATATATGTCCATTCAAGGATTTCTCTCTCTAAAACCAAGCTAAAAATTCCTGCCTTTGAGAGCCTGTATCTTGTTGATTTAGAGCAGCTCATTTCTTTGTTTCTTCCCTTTCATAGAATTAAAAGATAAATACCAATCTCCTCGGTTTTGCTTCTCTAAATTCTTGCTTTTTTCCCCCTTGAAAGTTTTGCATTTCTTTGCTTCTTGGGTTCATTAGTGCAGATTCTCGATGTTACTTGATGCCCATTTCTGCATCTCTGTTAATCTTATCACCTCATCATTGCTTCAAAGAGCAACCCAGAAAGTAGAAACCATTAACGAAAAGAAAATATAAAGACAGAACCTCTTTCTCTCTACGAGTTCCTTTTTTTTGTGATTTGTTGAAGGCTTGTAGAGATCAAAATGTTTGACTGCCTTACAAGGTCCAAGTTCTATACAAAATGGTATATTAAAGACCTGATTATTATTTTTTTTATCTCTTATTCTTTTCTGTTTTATTGATAGAGCTCTGTTTTATTGACTGATATTGGATGGTTCTTTTGTTTTTCTTGATTACTGCAGCAATACATCTGTAAAGATAACAAAGACACGCCTTGAGGCATTAAAGAAGAAGAAGAACAGTGTGATAAAGTACTTAAAGAATGATATGTCTGATCTTATTAGAACTGATCATGCTTACAAAGCTTTTTGCAGGGTTAGTTTTTCTTTTTTCCCCAATTTCTTTTACATTAACCGGCTGGAGTCAAATTGATTTTTCGTGGGTTTTCTATGATGCGGTAGCCTGAGTTTTTAGTGTCATTAATTTGCACATTTCCAGTCACTTTCTTGGTGGGTTTATCTGTTTTGTTTATATCAGTCATCTGGCAGATACGTAGCTGTTTATTTTCTGTTGTTTGCTTCTGTAGAGAAAACATGGCATCCTTGCAGGACTTATACGGCACATTTGTCATGACATTTTCTAGTTTATTAAGCTAATCTGTCATTGCTGCCTTGATTCACATGACATGCAGCTCTTGTCTTGTTCATACCTTCCATTCCACAAGCACCTTCTTAGTCGTTGGTTGAGACATGAAATGGTAAACAGTTTGTTTTCATTGTGCAGGCAGAAGGGCTTCTGGCTGAGCAAAACATGATAATCTATTACAATTTCATTGAGCAGCTCTGTGATTGCATCTCGGGCAATCTTTCCCTTATGAACAAACAGAAGTATGCTTTGCTATTCAACATGCATTTGACTACCTATTTTTTTATTGTTTATCAATTCTTTCTTTTCTTGCATCATCTCTCTCATATTCTATATTACATGCTGCCAATTAATTAGAGAGAATGTAAATTACTAACGCAGTCATCTAACCGAAAAAATAATAATAATTGAAGAACAAGACAGAATGTTTTCAAGGAATGGTAAGGAAAAGCACAGGCCGGAAGAGTCAATAATCCATGTGTAGTAGCTGTAATCAACTAATACTAGTGCTTCCAGTACATCTCGAATTTCTGCTTCTACATGATATGTGTTATGTACCATGTAAATTATGCTTTAAATATATGTTACGTGATCTTGATTGAATATGGAAGACAAACATAAGCACTTTCAATTAACCTGTTTCCTTTCTCCTATACAAGTAAAGCTCCGTCAAACTGATCAAACCTGTTTGCGGCAGAGCTAATGCTTCCTACCTGATATCTATCAAAACCTCGACGACTTCTAATTTTTTGCCAGTATCTATGAAATCTTTTACCAGTTTCTATGAATTTTGTTACCAGTAGACACAGGTTACTGGGGGTGGCTGGGGGTGGCAGGAGCTAAGATTTTTGGGAACTGGCCTCTGGAAAAGGCAAACTTTAGTTTTGTGCCCTCAAGATAACCATTGTTTGGAGAATTAGTTTCTCGTATGCTATTATGATAGTATTGTGAGACCTCAAGCTGACTCGTTTCTAAATCTTTGGCTTTCAGTACCTTTCATGCTCTCAGTTCGCATTTTCAAATCGAATGTTTTTAGTATGTCATTCACACGTACTTTCTACTTTCCTTTTTTGATTCAGGGAATGCCCCGAGGAATGCAAAGAAGCTGTGCAATCTCTAATATATGCTGCAGCAAGATTTTCTGAATTTCCAGAGCTACGACATCTTCGTTCTGTATTCATTAATAGATATGGACCTCCTCTTGAAGCATTAGTTAATAAAGAGGTCATAACAGATAGTTCATCTTCATTATTTACTAATAAATCATATAGGCCCGGGCCTATTTATTGGGACCATCTTGGTTTTTGTACTGATGTGGCTGATTACTGATGTGCAGTTTGTTGACATGTTGAAGCCGAAGTCTATCACAGAAGAGATGAAGCTTCAATTAATGCACGACATAGCACAAGAGTTCTCCATAGAATGGAATTCAAAGTCTTTGGAACAGAAACTCTTTAAACCACCTCCGCCTCAACAAGTAAGCTTCCTGGATGATCCCAGTTATTATATGCCAATACTGAAAAGGGAAATGGACTAGATTTTGGAAATGTAGTGTCAAAATATATGTTCTGCTAGTTAAGGTAGCCTTGTTACTTGTGTCTCCGACCAAGTTTCCTTCCAAGCATGCTTTTTGGACTAGATTTTGGAAATGTAGTGTCAAAATATATGTTCTGCTAATTAAGGTAGCCTTGTTACTTGTGTCTCCGACCAAGTTTCCTTCCAAGCATGCTTTTTGGACTAGATTTTGGAAATGTAGTGTCAAAATATATGTTCTGCTAATTAAGGTAGCCTTGTTACTTGTGTCTCCGACCAAGTTTCCTTCCAAACATGCTTTACTGCTTGAAATCATTTGAAGATCTGCTCTTCGATTCATAATCAGAACAAGCATGGCCTTTTTTTTTTGTAGGACCAGCATAGGCATGAACATAATGATGAATATGAGCCGAAGAAGAGCAAGGATGATGCTTTTACAAAAAGGAACAGCTTGAATGATGATGACGGATACAAATGGGTAAAGAACAAGGATGATGCTTGCACAAAAAAAGAGACAGCCATGACTTGGCCAACAAAGTACATGACAAGAGGGAGCATACCTTCCAGGAAAGAGATGATGAAAGGATTTTCACTTATCGAGGAAGAAAGAATGTCAGTGATGAAAAATACAAACTGCAAAGCAGCAGTGAAGATGAAGTGTTTTCAGTCAGCAGGAGAGACAGCACTGACCAAGATAGCCTACTAGCTAGTTCAAGTTCAGTAGGAAGTGTTTCAGAAGATGAAGTAGATAGCAAGAAGCCCATTCCCTATAGATTTATTCCTCCCCCTTACCGCAGAACAACAATTGAGAAAGAAAGCAAGATCGAAGAAACCCTACAACCAAATGATAAAATTGCTGCAGAGGAAGCTAATCATCCAGATGACTCGATCAAGGAAACCAAGCCCAAACCGAGATCAGTCAGAAGCAGACCATTGAAGCCACAACCAGGACACAAAAATTTTGGTAGTATTGAAAGACCGTTGAAGCCACCGCCAGGTCGTGAAAGGGTTGGCAGTATTGAAAGCGATGAGTCTGCCAGGACTAAATCAAGTGCAATGAAGCAAGAAGAGCCTAGACGAGGTTCTAGAATCCTAAAAACAGATGATGATGAAAGGGATGAAGAAGAAAAGGTAATAGATGGACTTTTGATGCATTACGGTAAGAAAGACTCACTTCATGAACCGAGCAAATCGAGTCCTTGTATAAAACCTCCTCCTTCAAGCCAAGCAAGTGATGATGCTGCTAAAACCTCAAGGCTCAGAAGTGTAATATCCGAATTAACTCTTCCAACTGGCAGAACATCAAGCCTGCGAGAACCAGGAACAACAAGGCTTGGTCGAGCTGTTTCAGCAGAGCCAGATATAGTGACTGGTCGTGTGCATCTCAACCTCCCAGATTATGATGAATTGGCAGCTCGGATTGCAGCTCTTAAGGGAAGATAATTAAAAAGATGGCATTAGGTTATTAGATAGCTCACTTAGCATTCTTTCTATTCTTTAAAAGGCACAAAGGAAAAAAAAAAATCATTTGATTCCTTAATATTACTCAAAAACATGTCCGAAAGCTACATTGATGACCATGTAGATTGCTTTTCTTTATGTTGAAGGAAGGTTGAGTCTTGACAAATTACGTGTTTATTTATTTATTTTTTTTAAAATCACTTGTTTTTATCATACATGTATTTTTCAAACTATCATAATATTATATGCTGTAAAAATTAATAAAAAATTTATTTATTTATTTTTTATTAAAACATTGTTTAAGGGACTCGAATTATTAAAATAAAATAAAATATTAAAGTTGAAGATCTAATTAAGTTATGCTTGAATAATTTTAGATAATTTAATTGATGATACCTACTTACGTTTCATTTGGAGGAAACGACACTAGGATAAATATTAGTTTTCTCCATTTTATGAGTTTCAAGGATAAATGGTATTTGTTTTTTTTTATTTTTATTTTGTTTTCCAAGCCAATAGTCTCATAAATTCAGAAATTAATTGCAGTTAAATAAAAGATTTACCAATTTTCAAATAATTGAACATGCAAAACATCCCATCGCAAAGGCTTTAATTAGAATATGTTTGGTATTATAAAGGTAATTACTTTTTAAAATATTTTTTATTTGAAAATATATTAAAATAATATTTTTTTTAAATTTATTTTTAATATCTACATATAAAAATAATATAAAAAATTAATTTAAAATTAATTTTTTTTTTTTAAAAGATAGAAACATCTTCTACAACCATTATCACTAGGGGGCTAATTGATACTAGCTTATGCAAGTTTCTTCTTCAAGTTTTTAAGACCCAAGATTTTTTAGTGGGGTGTTTTTAAAAAAAGTTAGGTTTTTAAAAATGTTCTTTTTATAAAATTTATTAATATAATTTTTTTAGATTTTTTAATTTTTTATATTAATATATTAAAAATAATAAAAAATATAAATTTAATATTTTTTCAAGATAAACATAATTTTAAAAAATATTTAAAAGTTGAAACTACTATATTCTCAAACTACTTCTAAAGTTAATTGTCTTCACATGAAAGTTTAAAATTTAATTGTCTTGCTCATGAAAGTTGAGTTTAAGTTAAATTAATAAGATAATAAAAAGAAAGGAGTGAAAATCAGGGATGAAAATTTAATCAGAATCTAATGGATATCAATCTAACCTGACCTGAATGGATGAATATTCTTTTGACTTAATTAATAATAGATAAGGTATGTATATTATCAAACTCGACTTGAAAATTGTCCAAACCTAGGCTGAAATATATATTTATATTATATAAATATATTTATAGAATATTTAGATTTTTTTAATATAATATAAAATATACATAGCTTAATATTGATATAAAACACATATATAAAAATAATATTTATCATTTAATATACATATACATACTTCAAAAAACAAATATATATATATTAAAGTTGAAGAGCCAAGTCATGCTTGATCCAAAGTAAAGAATAATTTTAGATAATTTAATTGATGGCTAAAGACTAGGATGAAGATTAGTTTTCTTCATTTTCTGAGTTTCAAGGATAAATGGTATTTGTTTTCTTCTATTTTATTTTTATTTTCTTTCCCGAGCCAATAGTATCACAAAAGAGAAATTAATTGCAATTAAATAAGAAATTTACCAATTTTCAAATAATTTAACATGCAAAACATGGCTAAGCTTTTAATTACAACTTGCTTGGTATTCTGGTAATGATTATTTTTTGAAATATTTTTTATTTAGAAATATATCATAATAATATTTTATTTTTATTTTTTAAAATTTATTTCTGACATCAACATATAAAAACAATATAAAAACATTAAAAAATTAATTTAAAATAAAAAACAAATTAATTTTTTTAAAAGATAGAAACTTCTTCTATCATGTAAGTCTAAAATGGGCTCTTATCACTATGGGCTAATTGAGACTCAGCTTATGTAAGTTTTTTCTTTGGCTTCAAGCTTAAGGCGCCGAGTTTTTTTAGTGGATGTTTTTAAAATGATAAGTTTTTAAAAATATATATATTTTAAAATGTATTAATATGATTCTTTTATTTTTTATATCAAGTATATTTAAATATTAAAAAATATCGATTTGATTTTTTAAAGATAAATATATTTTTAAAAAATATTTAAAAATAGAAGCTATTGCATTCTCAAACCCATTTCTTAATTTAATTGTCTCTCAAGTGAAAGTTTAAGTTAAATTGATGAGAGAATAAAAAAGAAGGGAGTAAAAATTGGGGATGGAAATTTAATCGAATTTGATGGATACCAACCTAACTCGACTTGAATGGATAAGTATTTTTGGACTTGATTAATAATAGATAGGATATGCATATTATCAAAACCCGACTTGAAACCCATCCGAATCTAAGTCAAAATATATATTTATATTATATAAATATATTTATAAAATATTTCAATTTTTTTAATACAATATAAAATATCACGTATGTGTGTGTATATATATATATTTTTTTATTGATTAATAAATAATACTACAACATTCAATTACCTATTGTAATCCCAGTGAGAATCTTCTACATCAGTTATGCAGAAAATGAAACCTTAGGAAATCTAAGACCCTATTTGTTTGTTGGAAAATAGTTTTTTTTGGAAAGTGAATTCCGAAAAAGTAAATTATTTTCCGATGTGTGGTAGTGTAATGGAAAATAAGTTGGAAAACACTTTCCAGTGTTTGGTTATGTCATAGAAAATGAGCTGAAAAATAATTTATTAATAATTTATTTTTTTCAAGTTTATTAAAATAATGAGGAACAAATCTTACAAATTAAAAATTTGAATGAGAATGAAATTGGAAAAAAAATATAATTTTATAAATTATCTCAAATAAAATAAATAATAATCAAAATAATAGAGATCAAATTTAAAAAATAAAAAAATTGAAAGATGAAGAAATTAAAATAATGATAATTAACATTTCATAAATTATTTCAAATAAAATATGTAACAATCAAAAGAATGAGGATCAAATTTGATAGATAAAAAATTTTAATTAAAAAATGATAAGGGAAAAGCAAATAACAATTATAAAAATGAGGACCAAAATTAATATAAAAATTAAATTCTAATGGATGAAATTGAAAAACAAATATTCATAACAAAATATATATAGCAATCAAAAGTTTGAGGACCACATTTGATATAATCAGCAAATAATATGACATTTCTAAATTTTTCACAACTTCCGGAAAGTATTTTTCGTCCAAAATAAAAGGAAAACACTTTTCTAGAAACCAAGCTAAATTTTTCTTTGACTGGAAAGTGTTTTTCGTTGACTAAAAAGTGTTTTCCGTTGACTAGAAAGTCTTTTCCGTTGACGAACTTTCTTAATGACAAACCAAAACAGGAAAATTTTAAAAGTAGTTTCCTGAAAACCACTTTTTAGGAAATAAACACAGCCTAAATGTGAATGGAGGGCCAAGATTTAGATGGTGATGAGCGAAGCCCACCTGGGTATGTTATCACTGCTTTTCATAACATTTATGTCAAAAATATTATGTTATTTTTTATTTGATGGCCACACAAAAGTGAATTAATGATGTTACTCTAGCTTCTTATCCAGTGACTGCATCAATTGCCACCACTTCCCCCTCCCCCCTTAAATTCACTGAGAAATTATGGTGTATATAGAAAGAATGATAAAGATCCACCAATATGGTTGAAATGAAACGGGTTCAGGCTGTTTGTGAGTTTCGTGGAAATTAATAAGTGTCTTGTGGAATATTTTCTAATTCTTAATATCTGCCAAGTCAGTTGCATGATCACATTGTACATCTCTTGTGGGTTTTATATTTTCTAAATTTAACTATCTTAAATTTCTTTACCCGAATCTTGAGTATTTCTTGTGCGACAGGAATTTATTTCATAGTGTTTGCCAGGGCTAGTCGGTATGCTGCTTGCACATGTTGCTAAAACAATTTCTATAACAAGTATCAGTGGATGTGTTCTATCTTGAATCTTATCCTTATAGTTTTTGTTGATGGATTATCTAAGGTTCACTCACTGGAGTATGCACTTTTCAATTACTTGATTAGCTTTTGTTGTTGGATCATCTAAGGTCCCATGTATTGTTTTTGACTAGTTATGGTGAAGGAAAATTTACTCCC
Organism: Populus deltoides; assembly: GCA_015852605.2. NCBI lineage: Eukaryota > Viridiplantae > Streptophyta > Magnoliopsida > Malpighiales > Salicaceae > Populus > Populus deltoides. The sequence goes on along the minus strand of CM027572.2, from coordinate 16,025,345 downwards.
ACCAACCCAAGGTGTTTGTGCTTCTCTTTATTTATGTTCATCTCATGGTGATTGTCCATTTAGAAATGCGTTTATAAACTTTCTTCGCCTTACTGAATTACCCATCAGTAAGATATGTCATATTAACAAAACATTCATATTGGAAAATCATATTTAACCAACGAGCTTTAATGGATGTGTTAATGTTTCACTAAAATGTTATTTTTTAAAAGAAGACAAATGCTTAGGAACAGAGAAAGATTAGAAATGCTTAAGATTTCATTTTTTTAAACAAGTTGTGTTGGTTATTGGGTTAGGCCTGGTCCACTCATGATGGATGGGTCTGATCTAAGTTTTTAGAGGAGTTACTAATGAAAGTAACCACTTTCTCTAATTATATATAAAAGGGACATAACTCATATGAAAAGATTTAGTTTTTCATTTCTTGAATAATATTTTTGTCTTTCTCTTCTCCCATCTTAGACTCTCTATATTACTTTGACAAGATTTATAAAGACGTTTGAACCGTGGAATATCAATTTGATTTTAGTAATTGAAGTGACACTGAAGTAATCGATTCAGGGATAAGAAAATGAATTCTCACAAGCAAGTTTTTTTTTTAATTTTACATTGGTATCAGAGCCATGATTTTTAATATTTTTTTATGCAGTAGATCTGTTACTATATAAATGTTAGATGTAAATTTTATGTTAAAAGAATACTTCCATTGATTCTTGGATTTACAAAACTTTATGAAGTAATTTAGTTATGATTTTATCTTTTCTATCATTAATTAGAAAAGACCTTCTGCAAAATAAATGGTAGTTGTATAATTGCTATGTGTTTATCAAAAAATAAAAAACAATTACCAATTAATCGTGTGAATTGGTAATGGAAACTGTCATTTGGTAGTTGAAAAATAAAAAAATAAATAAGGAAATTAATATTAATTTATTGTTAATATAAATTGTTTAATTGTGGCGCAATTTATTCATTGTTAAAATAAATTGCTTAATTTCCGTCTCAATTTGTTTTTAACATAAATGATGATACATGTCTTAATTAAATATTAAGTATAATATTTATGTACTTTTAAAGTATTTTGTTGTAGTGGATAAATAATAGCAAATTGATCATTTATTGAGTTATGCCTTCAATCATCTTCACAAAATTTAAGAGCACTTGATTATATGTATCATTGGATGAGTAGACTAGCTATGAATGATGTTTATGAATTCTAAATGGAACATTAAATGTTAATCGTTCTCAATTCTCTGCATGTGGAATGGATGTCGGTGTGACTATCGTTGGAATATAGGCTGGAATCCTTAGATTTCAACAATCTCGCTAATGAAATGCTGCTTGAGAGGGAATGTTAGTATGCCGAAAATGGTATACGACGCGTTAGAAGAAGCACATGTCGTTTTGATGCTGCTGCTAAATTCATTGTATGGTTTGAGTATAATGAACTTAAAGGAGATGACTTTGATGAAGTAGATAACGTAATTGAAGACTCTACTTATGTACCTATAATATAAAATAATTCTGAAATTTATTATTCTTAATATTGTATTTTTTTTTAGTTTTTCTTTAAGATAATTGGTTGTTTATTGTGAACTGTATATTTTATGTAATTTAAGTTTTAATTACATTATATGCATATATATGATAATATTTACAACCTGATTAGTAGGAGTTATTAGTTGAAACTAATAACTATAATTTTTTATTTATTTAAATTTTTAATAATAATTAGACCATACAAATGGAAATTAATTAAGTGTTTAACATTCTTTTCACTTATATTGTATGTGTTAGATTATTATTTGTTTAATTTAGAATGGAGTGACAATATATGTCATTTAAATTGTACTAGATACTAATATTTGTAATTGGTGTCAATAGCGCTTAATATGGCTGCATCTAAGAGTATAATTGCTGATTTGAACCATGAACACAAACTAAGTGAAAATAATTATGATGTTGGCATCGTAAGATTGAGTATCTCCTGGAAGAGTAAGAAATACTGGAAACAATCACACGACCGATGACTGAACCTGAGTAAGGAAACACTGCTCAGCATAAGCTTGATATGGAAGCATATCAAACCCATAAATGCAAGGATCGTGTAACTCATATTTTAATGCTGAGCAGCATGAGAAATGATATAATACTGTGTTTTGAAAGGCATCTTTCAGCTCAATCTGTTTGGGACGCAATAAAGATTTAGTATGGAGGAACCTCTACTACTAGACTTCGTCAGTTAACCCTGAAATTTGATAGTTATAAGAAGCGCCAAAATCAGACGATGAGGCAGCATCTTACAGTAATGTCTAACATAATCAGTGAATTAAGGGGTGTTGGGCGTGATATGACTGATGAACAACAAGTCCAAGCAGTTATTCATTCTTTGCCAAGCAATTGGAAACACATGTATGTTAACCTTACCAACCATAACAACATCAAGACATTTGATGATGTTGCTCGTCATGTTGAGCTTGAAGAAGATCGACTTTACGCTAAGAAGCCTATAAACGAGGCTTTTATATTTGAAACTATGATGCGTAGAGCATATAACTCTAAATATAAAAAAGGGTAAGGCTAAGGGTCCTAAATATGGCAAGAGAGGGATAAAAGCGAATAGTCGTGGACATAAGCGCAAGCATGGGAAACACGGCGGTAAGAAAGACAAGAATATGAATTGTTTCAATTGTGGTAAACCTGGTAACTTTGCTCATGATTGCACTAAGCCAAAGATAATGTTTAACTGCAATCATCCTTCTAACTTATACGTTAGCAGTTGTTTAATGCTTGCTGAATCTGTTCCTTTCTAGACTGTAGACTCAAGAGCATCTGACCACATAGCAAGGGATTGAACAACCTTTATGGAATTTTGTTGAATTCTAAAGGGAAGTAGATACATATACATGAGAAATAATGCTTCTGTTGCTGTGCTTGGGATTGGTACCTGCAAACTAGATTTGCAGGGCGGTCACACACTTTATCTTCATAATATACTCTACGCTTTAGAAGTTTGATGAAATCTTGTGTTGTTCTTGCTTTACTCCAATCAGGCTTTAATATTGCGTTTGTTGGTAGTTATGTAAAAATATATCTAGATAATATTTTTTATGATTTTGGTTTTGTATTAAATAGTTTTATGGTGTTAGACACCGTTAATGTATCTATTAATTATTATGCTTTAATTTATGTTGTTCAAAATTCGAGCACTATTAATTATAGTAATATCATAACTTGGCAAGCTAAATTAGAACACATTGGGCAAGCTCGATTACATAGATTAGCAAGAGATGGTATTTTAGAATCACTTACCAAAAAGGAATTGCTCGTTTATGAGCATTGCTTTACTGGAAAAGCAACTAGATTACCATTTAGTAAAGCTAAAAGAGCTAGTAGTCCATTACAACTTATTCATTAAGACATTTGTGGCCCAATTAATGTGAGGCCAAGACATGGAGGAAATTATTTCATCACATTTATAGATAATCTTACACGGTTTGGTCATGTTTATTTGATTTCTCATAAGTCTGAAGCATTGGATTGCTTCATTCAATACACTAATCTGGTGGAAAATAAACTATGCATCAAGATCAAAGCTTTAAGAACTAATCGAGGACGTGAATACCTATTTGAACAATTTAAAATTTTTTGTGATGAAAGGATATAACGAGACAAGTAATTATTCCTTATACTCTATAACAAAATGGTGTAGCAGAAAGGAGAAATAAAACCCTATTTGACATGGTTAGTTCAATGATGACACAAGTTAACTTACCAATTTACTTTTGGGGAGATGCACTGTTAACTGCTGCTTACATACTTAATCGTGTGCCCTCTAAATATGTCTCATCCACCCCATATGAACTATGGAATAACATCAAACCTAATCTAGGTTATTTCCATCCATAGAGGTGTGCAACTTATATTCACAATACTTCTAATGAATATGGAAAACTTGGTCCTAGGGGAAGAAGTGTATCTTTATAAGATATTCTGAACATTCCAAAGGATTTGTATTTACTGGTGAAAAAGCTAATGGAAAAGTGACGGAGATTGAATCGCATGATGTTATATTCTTAGAAAAGGTTTTTCCAATGACAGGTGAGGTTGAAAAAGATTTTCAATTATATAAAATAAAAAATCTAGATTATGGAGTTACAAGCCATTTAGTAGAGGACTTAGAAGAAAGTTTTAATCCTTCTAGAAATAGTGGGAGTGATCTTGTGTCTATTCTTACTCTCATGAAGCAAGATCATGAGCAATCTCAACCTTGAAGAAGCATTCATGAACCAATTCCTCGTCATCGATTTGAGATTGAGGGGGAAGCGTTCATGATTGCTCTATAACATGCTGAAGAGCCTAAAACATTTTGTCATGATCTATTTGATTTTAAAGCAAGAGAATGGATTAAAGTTATGGAAGAAGAAATGGAGTCGATAAAAACTAATCAAGTCTGGGATATAACCCATATGATGGATGAACCTGATCAAAGTTTTTAGAGGAGGTACTAAAAGAAGTAACCGATTCCTCTAATTATATATAAAGAGACATAACCCATATAAAAAGGTTTAGTTTTTCATTTGTTGAATAATAGTTCTCTCTTCTCCCATCTTGGATTATCTGTATTACTTTGACAAGATTTATAAAGACGTTCGTACTGTGAAATATCACTTTGGTTCTTGTAATTGAAGTGGTATTGAAGTAATCGATTCGGGGATAAAAAAATGAATTCTCACTAGTAAGTTTTCCTTTCAATTCTATAAGTTGCTTTCTGTAATTGTCTACGGACTGTGGAGATGAAATTAGTGACAATTATGCAAGTAATGTCAATCTCAATTCTAAAGTTTCAAACTACCAAGAAATAGTGTCCATGAACTTTATTGGATGGATTCTTGGCCATCCCTGACAAGTTTAGGAAACCCCACATATCATTAAAGGAGGGTTGATATTCTTCACCAGGCATTGTAATCCTTATATATATCAAAAAAATCTCCCTTAGTTTTAATCATTGAATAAAAAAGAACTATATTTGATAGTCATTTACATTAACAAACATGTCTTGTTTTTTTACTGGTGATAACAAGTATTCTTGGACCACCGCAGAAGTTGCTGGTGTAATTTACAGTGATGATCAAACTAATGCTCTTTTCTGTATTCTAGAGAAACCAATGTCCCTTGGTCCAAAAAAGTTATGCATCAATAAAGGAGAATATCTTTAATGACGCTGGGACATGATAGCAAGCAATATGGAATAGTGTTTAGGAATCAGGATAGAATTGGGATAACTGTCTTAAGAAGATATTTATCTAATATAGTTTACTCGTTTTAGTAAGGGCACATGATATGCCAATATGATTTTGCAGTTCTTGTTGAATTCATTAAGGTTCTTATATCTCAAAGATGATTTTTGTTCTCTTAGTATATCACAAAAGGCTGAAGGGTGCTAGTCCATCTAGCTAAAGAAAGCATACAAAATAAAAAGAAGGGCTCTCCATGGATGCATTGCTAGATAAAGTGTAATGCCTTGGTTATCACTAATTATAAATCACCCCATTTTGCACTTTGTCATAATTCTGTTGCATTTTATAGTCTTTGCAATATAACCTTGTTAGAATCCTTGAATTTGAATGTTTAGCAAGAATTTGAGTGATAATTACATTTCTCTTTGTTTTTTTTTTTTAGGTTTTGTACTTGGCATTGGGAAAAAACTAAAACTTCAATCTAGATGATCTTGATGCTGTGGGAAATTGTTATTCACACTTCTGAAGTTATCTTGGAAGGAGGATAGGGAGTTTGTCTCCATATTATTGCTTCTGTTGACTTGAAATAATCCATTGCTAAATTTCAAGTTCATAATGTAGTGATGTAGAGAATGACAACCTTATACAAACACTATCAGATTTAATAGTTTACCGACAAAATGTTTCGTCGGTATTTACACTAACATTCCATCTGTGATTATTTTATTGACGGAATCATGGACGAAAAATATTTATTCTGCCGATATTTACACTAACATTCCATCTATGATTATTCTATCGATAAAATCACGGATTGAGAATGTTCGTCAGAAAAACAATCATCGGTAAATTCTAGTTTGTTGGTAAATTTAATAAATTTACCGATGGCTTAACAAAAAGACCATTCGTGCTAGAAAACAATTACCCGCTTCAGTTCGTCGGTAATTCCCTAGTACTATTTAGCATATCGGCGACAAGAGAACCGTATGTAATTTCATCAGTGAGTTGTAGTGGCAGTTACAATAATTATTCTTCAACTCTCTAGAATATACCGATGGATTGATTTTGTCATTGACTTAACAGTAGCATTGATATTTTTTTGTAATTCTTTTCCATCTCTCTGGAATATACTAACGGAATAAGCCCGTCTGTAACCCCGTCAGTAATAATTTAAAAATATTTTTTAAAAAAAATCTATCAAACAGAAATAGAAAATAATAAAAAAAATAAATTAATATAAAATTAAAATATTTAAAAATCAATTATCTTAATATAAAAATCAAATATTTATTATAAATTTATACGTTCAAATACAATGAAACTAGAATAGAAGCTGTGCTAGAGGAGAAGGAAGAGGCTGGTCGTTCCTAGGACCGTTGGGCCAATAACGGGGTGCATATGTACCACTCATCTATGATCTTATATCCATTACTATTCAGTGGAGTTCTTCATAATCCGTAAAGAGTTGTTCATATTTTTCAATGAGATGATCCGTACATTCTTATACTCCTTGAAATAACAAGGTTATGAACTTCGGAGATTGAGTGCTCAAGATTGATTGCGAGCATCCAATGATTGAAACACTACAAGCCTTCCAGAAGTTCTTAGTCATAATGTTAAAGAGTTCATGCAACCAATTTTTATCGAGTCCACCGAATAAATCCTACCTCCAAACATAAATCCGGATCAATATCAGGGTGGGTCGAAGGATTATCCTCGTATCTCTCATTCAACTAGCTGTTATATGTCTAAATGAAAAATAAATTCATCAAATTCAAGTAAATAATAACTTAAGAAAAAAATGGTTGAAAACCAATATATCATAAAGTGTTGAGCTTGACTATCCACGAACTGTTGCATCCCTTTTTTACGGTCATCACTTTGCACGTGCATTTTCACAAAAAGCTTCACTAGGCTTGGCTCATATCCAAGAGTCGTAACTTGTAAGATAAAAATGTTGTCAATATTTGATGACATGAATAACCTCTGCAGTCTAGGTATAATTGAGAAATATCTAATTTTTTTTATGTTCGACAAGAGTCCTTCCCCTGCTAGTTTTAGGTTTATAATGAGAATGCCCACACGTCATGCACTCGGTCAGCTCTATATTTTCAAGGCAGTATAGCATGTAGAAGTTTGGACACATGTCAATTTTCTGGTATCCTAGACCAAGGGGTTTCATTATGGACTTAGCAGCGTAGAAGTTCTCTTTCAGCATGTTCCCTTCAGATAAAATGTTTCTCGCCCATTCGACAATTATGTCATGACCGACCTCACTTAACCTATAATATGACTTAATGATAAATACTTATGCAACTACCGATAATTTACTGTGATTTGTATAACCATCTTATAATGATTCATTAGAATCTTTCAAAAGATAAAAAAAAAAAAAAAAACCTGGTCACATTCGTGGAAGTTGAGTTGTGTTGAGATTGAGGGGGGGTGGTTGTTTGTTGCAGAAAAAAATGGACAAGGAAGAAGTAGCAATGGGGGAGGGGGGGAGAGTCAAGCGCCAGGTCATAAATTAAATATTACCAACAGATTGACCGACAGAATTATTCTAATGGTAACTCTGTCGGTAGAAATATCATGTCATCATATGATTTTCCTTCTTGAGTCCTTTGTAATAACCTCCGTAATGTCGTTGGTATATATCGACGAAAGTTTTTCGTTAAGATATTCATGGATGAATTTTACCATCGGAATAATTTTGTCGGTAATGTCGTATGTAAAACTTACACGTCATCGTATTGCTTGCCTTTTTTTATTCCTTCTTTTCTCATTGCGATTCTCTCAGTATATACCATAAAAATATTTCTATTTGTGTTTATCGATGGATTCAACGATAAAAAAAAATTCAGTCAGTAAATATTATTGCAATATACTACTAACAGAAAAATTTCATAGGTATTTTTTTTTTTTTGTATTTATCAATTATCTAACAGTGATAATCTTCTCATTTGTTTTGGAAGCAAATGTTTTGACCTGTCATTAATTCCACAATGTGTTGGAGTATGAGATAGGAAATGATGTAGAGCTTTGGCAAATCATGAACTACGCAAGAAAATTAATTTTTCGTGTCCCATTGTTTCTCTCTTCTTCTATAGAGTTTTATGGTCTCAAATTGAAATGGCTGGACTTGGTGGCATACCGATTCCATCAGCTGCTACAGTCAGCCATTGCCCACTCTCTCCCCATGTTTTTTTCTTCAGTATTTTTTATGCTTGGTTAAATGTAAATTAATACATACATCTCGACACCCAGTTGTGACATGGTGGAAGGTATTTTTGTAACTTTCTTCCCTGAAACATCTCCTCTTTGGATTTTTTACTGTCTGTGTTTGTTTCTTATATCTAAACCCAGATGATAGATAGACTTACCCGAATTTTCCCATATGAAAATAAGGACGCGTGGCACTTTTATCACCATCGATCTCATATACTCCCGAGCTATAAAAGACCTCAATAGTCAACAAGGTGCATGTGCCGTAAACTTTCGACGTGTACTACTGCTCATGCATTTTTAATTTAAAAATAAAAAATTCCTTCAGCAGCATATGTGAGGATCCAATATTTCAATAAACATCCTGGTTAATTCAGCACTCAATATGATATCTGCATCGTTAGCATCCAAGATGAACAAACCAACACCAATTAGGGAAAGAAATATTTATTAATGATCATTAATTTGCATACAGAAGGATTCATTATATCAACTCTCCTTGCCAGTACAGTACTCTCTATTGCCCACTTGTGCTCGTGATTTCCACTTCCATCATCGACATGATATATATCCTGAAATTTATATGTAAGCGAAAGAGAAATTAAAAACATGGTCAGTCTAAATCCAGAGAGATCACAAGATTGTCAGAAATTAAGAGAAAGAAATAATTATAAAACAAAACTCAAATATAGTCTATATTGATAGGAGGTACAAGAAGGAAGGGAGAGTAGTATTTCTATGAAAGAAACATATCTTTTTCTGTATGTTCTACAGTTTCTCTATAAAGAAAAATATTAATGTGGTAAAAACATAACCATTTAACATGATACAACCACAAATCGCAAGATTTGAAAGAAGAGAATTATCAAAAAGTAAAAACAAAAAAAAAAATTGCATTCTTTTCCTTAAAAAACGTACCGCGAGTGGACAATATTATGCATGAAATATGCATCACTTGGGAGGTTTGCAGTGGCCCGATCCAGGCAGGAAACTGCAAGGATTAGGTCCTGACGGCTGAACGGGACGGTTACTTTGTGAAGAATACATGCTGCTTGCTCGGAATTTTGGTTGCTTGGTTGCAATCACAAGAGTAACACCGGCAGCAAGGATCAGAAACAAAACTATGGTGGATTTTGACACAAGAAAGAGAGGTCTCTTGAAGATACTCATCATGGTTCTGATTAGCTTTCAGAGAAGGATATGAAATATATAGTGAGAGAGCAATGTCCACGCAGCAGAGCCGTGCTCTCTTACGATTCCACATCACAGTCACATTGCACACCGACTCCGGCCCAGTGTGATGTGGGACACAGTTGTCTAAAAGAGGTTCGTTAGAACTTCAGAGACGTGGGTCTCCTTTAGTAGCACCGGAAGAACGCTCTCTTACGATTCCTTCAACTGTTCCTCGAGCAATATACAACAAAACCTTCACTGCCACTTGCACCACAACGCCGCAGCTGAGAGTCAAAAGGTCTCCCACACCCCCAATTCACAGCCCTAGTGTTCATCATTACTTCTTTAATAATGGAAAAGGAAGAGGAAAACAAATACGAACAAAAATTAAAGATGGGATATCTTGAAAATTGAAAAAAGAAAAGAACGAAAATCCACAGGTGACGTGAGAGCAAGTATAAAATGCGGCACACGTGAATGAAAAATAATGGGTTTTTAAATGGTTTAATATACATTAATAATGCTAAAACTTTATTGATAAATTGATAATTTATTATAATTTTTATGTTTCAAATAAAAAATATTAATTTAATTTAATTTTATATATAATTAAAATTCAATTGAAAATCTCTTACTAAAATATTAAATCACACAATTGAATTGAATTATAGTGTTTGGAATACCTATGATATTGAATTGAATTAATAATCTTAATTATTTTTATTCTTAATTTAAAATTACATTGTACATCTTGTCCACTAATATTTCTCGGATTAGATAATACGTAATTAATAAAACTCTGAATCTCATTATAATAATCCATTCTCTGCAACCCTTGAGGTGAATCTCGATACATCTTGAATGATCATACATTACTTCTATCAAACTTATATAAAATAATGATGACAACATATATTAATTAACTACGTTAACTAAATAAATTTATAAAAATATTGGTTTAGCTCAAGTTTATTCAATTTGTTTTAATACTTCTCTTAATTCATTATCAATTATCTATATAAATACAAATTTGTACATATTTAGTGGAAATTACAACTTGACAATAAAATTGATAAAATATAAAACAGACTCGTTAAATAAGCTATTATTTATTTCATCACAAAACACCTAAGTCAGTAATTCGATATAAGTTTTATCAATTTACAAACAAATATAATTTTATAAAATCTAAAACAAACCCTAACATGTACAAATCATAAATCTATACAACAAATTTGTTTGGGACAAAACTACAAAACAAATAAACACCCAAACAAAATACATATACTACAAAAATATACAAACAAAATTATCATTTTAAAATTGTGTTCAAATAAAAAAAAGTAGATTTGTTTACTTAAAATGAAGAATCCTTAATAAAATTTGAATCAGAATACGGATGCTGACAAATTGAGTGTTATGGTGACTGGAAAAGTTATGGGAAGTTGAGTTGTGTTCAGATTAAGGGGCGGAGGGGTGGTTGTTTGTTGCAGAAAAAATGGATAAGAAAGAAGTAGAAATGGGGGGAGGAGAGTCAAGCGTCAGGTCATAAATTAAATATTACAGACAGATTGACCAACAGAATTATTCCAATGGTAACTTTGTCGGTAGAAATGTCATGTCACCGTATGATTTTCCTTCTTGAATCCTCTGTAATAACCTCTGCAATGTTGTTGGTATATATCGATGAAAGTTTTTCGTTAGGATATTCATGAATGAATTTTACCATCAGGATAATTTTATCGGTAACGTCGTCTGTAAAACTTACACATCATCATAATGTTTGGCTTTTCTTATTCTTTTTTTCTCACTGCGATTCCTTGGTATATACCGTGAAATATTCCTGTCTGTCTTTATCGATGGATTTAACGATAAAAAAAATTCGATCGATAAATGTCACCACAATATAGTGATAGAAAATTTGTATTGGTGTTTATGTTTGTATTTGTCAATTTTTTAATAGTGATAATCTTCTCTTTTTTTTGTAAGCAAATGTTTTGACCTGTCATTACTTCCATAATGTGTTGGAGTATGAGATAGGAAATGATGTAGAGCTTTGGCAAATCATGAACTACATAAGAAAATCTATTTTTCATGTCCCATGATTTCTCTCTTCTTCTATAGAGTTTTATGGTCTAAAATTGAAATGGCTGGACTTGGTGGCATACCAATTCCATCAACTGCTATAGTGAGCCACTGCCCAATCTCTCCCCATGTGTTTTTCTTAAGTATTTTTTATACTTGGTTAAATGTAAATACATACATCTCGATACCGTTGTGACATGGTGGAAGGTATTTTCCTAACATTCTTCCCTAAAACATCTTCTCTATGGATTTAAGAATAATTAAGCTAGAGGTTTGTGTAATTGGTAGAGTTGTGTTCTTTCTTTTCTCTTCGTCAATGACAACCAAGTATGCAGTTCTGCTTTTAGTTTTTTTTTTCTTCCAAAATCAAATAATGGTTTGTTTTAATTAGAATGCAATCTCATATACTATACCATAATGATCCTAAGTGGTCATATTTACAATCCAGCATTTGTGCCGAGGTTTGTAAACCACAATATCTTTTGTTTGGTGGTGCACATCTTATTTATAGAGTATGTTGAGCAATATTACAGCAAGGTAATTAATATACGACGTCAACGTATCCATCTATAGCTATTATCTACAATCAAGGGATTGTCTAGAATCATGGGATTGGGTTTTGATAAGGTATAACATCATTTGAGAAAGATCTTGTGGATCCTTCCATATCTATAATATCATGATTCCATATCTATAATATCATGATTTAAGGAGGATTGTGTGGATCCTTTTATATTTGTAATACCCCCCGCAAGCCTAGTATCTCAGAATCAGAGGTGCGAAGCTTAGAACGTAAAAAAATAAAGGTAGATCGCCCGAGACTTTTGGTGAGAATGTCAACAATTTGTAAGTGAGTGAGAACATAACGAATCTTGAGTTCTTTGGAAGCCACTAGTTCTCTCACAAAATAATAATCAAAATCAATATGCTTATAATGCATATAAGAGACTGGATTGACAGGGAGAAAAATGGAGCTTTGATTGTTACAAAGCATTACCAGAGGAGATGGAGAAGGTACATGAAGATCCCTAAAAAGATGTCGCATTCACTTAACCTTGATGGCAATAAGGGCCAATGCCTAATATTCAGATTCACAACTGGATCGAGAAACTGTTGGTTGCTTCTTAGAATAGTTTTGAGCATTCCATTCCTAAGCCAAAAACAAATTAGGCAAATAAAAGGAAGGCCCAATACAGACTCAGACGTCGAGGCGAGTTTCTCTCAGATTTCAACTAAATTCAATGATTGCTTTAAAGCCACTTTAGCCCATTCTTTACGATCTCTCATTGCCGCTTCCTTTTTTCTCGTGAGTTCAAGCTTCGAGTACTTTATATTCTAATCTTATAATCCCTGAATCGCAGTTTTGCCTATTCTCTTTAGATATTAGACAAGAAAGGGACAGATTACCCGATATCCCTGAATCACAATATAGTTGCTGATAAAAAAGATTAAATTTTGACTTTTATAAAAAAAAAAACAATAAATAATAATTACATGTTAATTATTTATTAGTACATCTATACCTTGAAAACAAAAAAAGAAACTCACACAGGCAAAATTCCTTCATTCTCTGGAAGAACTATATATACCTTTCTATACCTTCTCAAGATCAAACCTAATTAACTAATATCTTCCTTTCTATTTCTTATCCAAAAACCAAACCCATATTTTCTTTTCAATTCTTTCTCCAGAAACCTATCTCTGACGTGGCACACGGTGCAGAGACGTAAGGCAGTAGCACTAGAAGAGCGAATCCTTCAATAGTTCCTCGAGCGATCGTATTCAATAAAATATTAACTGTCTTTTCTTCTCTAGTTAATTATACCAGAAACATGTAAACATGCTCTGCTTATTCCTTTTTCAAACCTCCATGCTCTGCTTATCCTTGTATTCACCCGTTGTGGTGCGAGTGCCGAGTGCCAACTGGCCCCACAATGCGAGTGCCACCTTGCACCACAACGCTGCAGATAATCGCACTTCCCTACCACTGTTCATCATTACTTTTTTACTAATGGAATAGGAAAAGGAAAACATGGAATTTTTTCCAACCCACGCCCTTAGCTTATCTTCAACATGACTGGAAGATTATTTGTTTATATTTTATATTTTTGTTATTATATTATTAAACAAAAAATATTTTTAAAAAACCAAAGTATTTAAAACTTAGCGTGAAGACAATGATTTAAGTTACGAATTTGACAAGTTAAGCCACAAAACCTAGATTGATTTAACAAATCACCGTTTTAATATTTAAAAAAATTATTTTAATTTTTTTCTGAAATAAAAAATTCAAAAGGGGCATTTATGATGAGACCGAGGGAACTTGTGATTTCCTGCCTTAGGTCAGGATGTTCTAGCAATTTCCTTGTTATTTTTAATAAAAAAATATCTATACATTAATTAATCTTTTTTTATATATATAATAATTGTGACATCTTGTTCGTTCTGCAAACAAGCAAGCTAACCTAATTGAGGGGGAGAGAGAGAGAAAAGCTTGGACTTTGGTAAAAGTGAATATAATGTTTGCTAGAATAATCGAATCCAGAAGCATATAATCATAACGCATTCCTTGAGAGCTAGATTAATTTTAGTGCAAGAACACTTCATGAAATTAAATTCGTAAATTTCAGCATACATGATCTCATTAATTATAACCATGTTTTATTTTTTATTTTTTTTATTTGATTTGCACTCCACCTATATCAGATATCATGTTAATTTAATTGCTTTAAGAAAAGATAAAGGCCCCCGCGCGTGTCTCTATATATATACAAAAAAAATAAAGACACGGGATGAGTTGAGACTCTTTTATGTCTTCCAAATGAAAAATTAACTTAAAAAACTAATTCTAACTATCTAAACAAAGAAAATATAATAATATTAAAAATAATTTTAAAAATATTATTTTAATATATTTGTAAATAAAAAATACATTAAAAAATAACTTTCACCCCATTTGATGCATTTAAAAAAAAACAATTCTATGGAAAAAAAATCACGTGAAATTAATTGCGGTTCTCTGCCCCCGAAGTAAGAAGTTCATCTGTAAAAAATTCTTGATGTGAAAACATAAAAACAAGAGGCTGGTCTTCGAATAGGGAAAAAAATGGATCTACAGGGTAAAAAAAACCACCTTATTTTTTGAAAGATCCATCTCATATCTGGTATTGCATGCTCCCTCTGCAAGAACTCTGAATTATTCTCTTGAAATTCATCCTTTTCATCATAAATAATCTGCTTACCTCAAAATGACATGATACAATAGACAAAATTATTTCGAGCACCGGCAGAACGAGAAGCGCCGGCGGTTTATTTACATTTCATTTGATGGTGTGGAAATCCAAGAGCTGACTGGTCTGTCCCAGACACCCAAGGAGTGGCTGTCAGCACTCGGCAGTCGGCACTGTTCTCCTCGAATAATATTTTCCATCACATCAACATCGGTCAAGCATGTACGTTACATCCTCTGCGGCTCCCGTACTTTATATCACAAATGGAACCTGACTAGTTTTCTTTTTTCAATATTAATTTCTATTTTATTTTGGTGTTTAAAAAAATACTAAATATCATTTTAGTAATTTCAATTCTAGATTAAGAATGCATTTTTTGAGCTGAAATTCTCTTTTTATTTATTTCATAAATTCATGAATTTTTTATCAATAGTAAAGCGATTCAAATGAGAATTCAAATTATTTAATTTTAGAAGAAAAGGATGTATTTGCTTTTAAGCTAAAACTTTATTTTTGTCATTCATTTATCAACTTTTATTTTAATGAAAAATATTTTTTTATTAAAAATATATTTTTTTATATAAAAACTTATAATGATCGGTGAATCAATTTTTAACAAAGAAATACTAAAACAAAGTCTTGATTTTGTTTTGTGACTGCAATAAAAATAAAAGAATAATTAATTCAAGAAAATAACAAAAAATTTACAATAAAATATATATTTTATTCTCAAATCTTATTTAAAAAATACTGAATCATTGGTTTGCACTATATTGTGGATTGAATCAATTCTTTTTAAAATATAAAAAAATATTCAAACATTACTAACTTGTTTTCTAGTATAAAAAAAATTTAAACTATGTAGAGGTTTACCCGATATGACTCCTGTCAATTTGGCTAATCAAAAAAAAACCAAAACGACAACTAAAAAATAATTTGATTTAAAAAAAATCATGCACATTTTTCTTAAAAACAATTTCGAGATGACAATATATTAGATTGATCCGGGCCAAACTGGGTTAATATGCTAAAACCATGATCCAAGTCATGAGATTATGATGACTGCATGAAAGTAAATAAAAAAAATTATGAAGTTCAATTCCTATTTAACTCAATGTTGAATGATGAGATTGAAAAAAAAAAATATTCAATTAAAAATAGAACCCAAAAAAGACTCCACTTAACCCGGGTTAACTCATTAACCCGTGACTCGAATCATAAGACCGAGGTAACTTTATAAAAATCAAACTATAAAAAACTATGAAACTTAATTCGCAATCAATATAATGTTGAAAGATAAAATTAAAAAAAAAAAAACTCAAGTCAACCAACCAAACTTGCAAGATCAAGCCCCCATGTTAGACCTTCCTTTTTTTTCTTTTAATAGGGAGATGACATATTACCCCCTCGTTTTGTAAAAAAAAAAAACAAAGCAAACAACGCACCATTTACCGATATAGATTCTTGTCATTGAAAGTGCATAGAAAGTTGGGGTTAGACGTTTTGGATCTCAAAACTTATTTTTCAACCATTTGTTTTCACATGAGAAACATACTATGAACTTTAATAAACCTATTTCAAACATGAAAACGCCCTTAAATCAGTCAAAACATAAAAGATTAAATCGAATAAGACTAATACCCTATCTATTTTTTCAGTGAGATGAAGTTCAAAAGCACATCAACAGCATTCCTCTCATCAAGAAGAACTCAACAACACCAAGATTGAATTTTATTTATTTAGAATCATTTATTTTTATCATACATGTATTTTTAAAAAAATAAATAAACTGCAAAAGTTATTGTGTTTATTTATTTTTATTTTTTAAAATCACTTGTTTTTATCAGACATTTATTTTTTAAAACTATCATATCATATGCAATCAAAATTAATAAAAAAAAAAATTTATTTATTTATTAATAAAACATTGTTTGAGGGACTCAAATATTAAAATAAAATAAAATATTAAATTTGAAGATCTAAGTTATGCTTGATCCAAAGTTAAGAATAATTTTAGATAATTTAATTGATGACACCTACGTACATTTCAATTGGAGGAAACGACTAAAGACTGGGATGAAGATTAATTTTCTCCATTTTATAAGTTTCACGGATAAATGGTATTTCTTTTCTTTTATTTTTATTTTCTTTCCCAAGCCAATATTATCACAAAAGAGAAATTAATTGCAGTTGAATAAGAGATTTATCAATTTTCAATTAAAATTAAACATGCAAAACACCGCTAAGCTTTCAATTAAAACAAATCATTAATTTTCAAAATATTTTTTATTTAGAAATATATTGAAATGATTTTGTTATTTATAAAAAATTATTTTTGATATTAATATATAAAAACAATATAAAAATACTAAAAAAATAATTTAAAGTAAAAAAAAATAAAAGTAAAAACTAATTTTTTGAAAAGATAGAAACATTTGCAACCATATATGTGTAAAATGAGCCCTTCTCACTATGGGTTAATTAAGACTCAGCTTATGGAAGTTTCTTCTTTGATTTCAAGCTTAAGACGCTAAGTTTTTTTAATTTTCCTTCCCAAACCAATAGTATCACAAAAAAAAAATTAATTACAGTTAAATAAAAGATTAACCAATTTTCAAATAATGCAAAGCATCACTAAGCCTTTGTTTAGTGCTATAAAAGTTATTATTTTTTAAAGTATTTTTTGTTTAAAAATATATCGAAATAAAATTTTTTGATATTTTTTTAAATATATTTTTGATATCAGCATATAAAAATGATATGAAAATAATAAAAAAATTAATTTAAAATAAAAAAAAAAAATAAATAATTTTTTAAAAATAAAAACATCTTCTACCATGTATGTGTGAAATGAGCCTTTATCATTATGGGCTCATTGAGACTCAGCTTATGCAAGTTTCTTCAATGGCTTCAAGCTTAAGACGCCAAGTTTCTTTAGTGTTTTTAAAAAAGGTAGGTTTTAAAAATATTTTTTTAAAATGTATTAATATATTTTTAAATTTTTATTTATTTTTTATATTAGTATATTAAAAAAAAATATTAATTTAATATATTTTTTCAAGGTAAACACAAAGTAGAAACGATTGTATTCTCAAATCGCTTTTTATTTAATTGTATTTCACGTTAAAATTTAGATTAAATTAATGAGATAATAAAAAAAAAGAGAGTGAAAATTAAGGATGAAAATTTAATCAGAACCATAGATACCAACCAAACCTGATCTAAATAGATGAGTATTTTTTAGACTTGATTAATAATAAATAGGATATGTATATTATCAAACTCGACTTGAAAACCATCCAAACCTAAGTCGAAATATATATTTATATTCTATAAATATATTTATAGAATATTTAAATTTTTTTAATACAATATAAATTATACATACCTTAATATTAATATAACACACACACATAAATAATATTTATCATTTAATATACATATACGAATATACTTCAAAAAACAAATATATATATATATATATATATATTAACTATTTTATTTTTTATTAATTAATAAATGATAATAATAATAGATAATAGATATTCATTTAATATATAAAATTCAATAAATAATTTATAAATATTTAAATTTTTTACTCAATAAATAATAAATACTGTGTGAATATAAAAAAAAAATACAACCTTCAAGTACCCATTAATTGTAATCCTAGTGAGAACCTTCTGCATCAGTTCATCATAAAATGAAACTTGGGAAATCTAAACGTAAATGGAGGGCCAAGATTTAGATGGTGATGAGTGAAGCTCACTTGGGTATGTTGATCACTACTTTTCATAACTTAATCATGTTGCTCTTGCTTCTTATATATATATCTGGTGACTACATCAATTGCCACCACTCCCCCCCCTTTAAATTCACAGAGAAATTGTGGTACATTATGTAGAAAGAATGATAAAGATGCACCAATGTGGTTGAAATGAAACGGTTTCAGGTGGTTTGTGATCAGTTTCGTAGAAATTAATAAGTGTCATGTGGAATGTTTTCTGATTCTTAATATCTGCCAAGTCAGTTGCATGATCACATCGTACATCTCTTATGGGGTTTCTATTTTCTATATTCAACAATATATCTTAAACGTTCTCTACCCGAATTCTAAGTATTTCTTGTGCGGCAGGAATTTATTTCAGAGTGTTTGCCAGGGCGAGTCGGTATGCTGCTTGCACATATTGCTAAAACAGTATCTATAATAGGTATCAATAGATGTGGATGTGTTCTATTTTGAATCTTATCCTTATAGTTTTTGTTGTTGGATCATTAGGGTTCTTATATCTCAAAGATGATCACAAAAAGGTTGAGGGTGTCAGTCCATCTAGCCAAAGAAAGCATACAAAATGAAAAGAAGGGCTCTCCATGGATGCATTGCTAGATAAAATACAATGCCTGAAAACGGATGTTGTGACCACAAAACTTAAAGAAATATGACTTGTGTTGAGAATAGGGAGATTTTTTTTTTTTTGGGTGGTTGTTTGCAGTTTGGGAGAGGAGAGTTGGGATGGGAAAGAAAAAGAAAAAATAGGGGAGGAAAGGGTCGGCAGAGTGGTGATATTAACTTTTGCCAATGGAATCATCGACGGATTCATTATGTCGGTGATTCCGTCGGCAATTCTGACGGTGAATTGGTCATGTCACTGTATGGAGATCCCGGTTTGAATTCCTCGGTCATTCTATCGGTAAAATAGCCCGCAAAAACTTCTACGTCATCGAACCACCTTTTTTTAAAATTCTATATTTTCTTTTGTAATTCCGTCGGTATAGACCGACCGAAATATTCCGTCGGTATATACCGACTGAATTACAGATAGAAAAGTATACGTCGGTAATTATCACCGTAAATTACTGACAGAATTATTCCGTTGGTAACTTCGTTGTTTTTAAATGAATTTCTGGTAGTTTCATTAGAACTAATCATGCTTACAAAGCTTTTTGCAGGGTTAGTTTTTCTTTTTTTTCCCCAATTTCTTTTACATTGCTGCCTTGATTCACATGACATGCAGCTCTTGTCTTGTTCATACCTTCCATTCCACATGCACCTTCTTGGTCATTAATGGTTGAGACTTGAAATGGTAAAAAGTTTGTTTTTATTGAGCAGGCAGAAGGGCTTCTGGCTGAGCAAAACATGATAATCTATTACAATTTCATTGAGCAGCTCTGTGATTGCATCTCGAGCAATCTTTCCCTTATGAACAAACAGAAGTATGCTTTGCTATTCAACATGCTTTTGACTACCTATTTTTTTTTATATTGTTTATCAATTCTTTCTTTTCTTGCATCATCTCTCTCATATTCTATATTACATGCAGCCAAGAGAGAATGTAAATTACTAATGCAGTCATCTAACCGAAAAAAAATAATAATTGAAGAACAACACAGAATGTTTTCAAGGAATGGTAAGGAAAAGCACAGGCCGGAAGAGTCAATAATCCATGTGTAGTAGCTGTAATCAACTAATACTAGTGCTTCCAGTACATCTCGAATTTCTGCTACTACATGATATGTGTTATGTACCATGTAAATTATGCTTTAAATATATGTTACGTGATCTTGATTGAATATGGAAGACAAACATAAGCACTTTCAATTAACCTGTTTCCTTTCTCCTATACAAGTAAAGCTCCGTCAAACTGATCAAACCTGTTTGCGGCAGAGCTAATGCTTCCTACCTGATATCTATCAAAACCTCGACGACTTCTAATTTTTTGCCAGTATCTATGAAATCTTTTACCAGTTTCTATGAATTTTGTTACCAGTAGACACAGGTTACTGGGGGTGGCTGGGGGTGGCAGGAGCTAAGATTTTTGGGAACTGGCCTCTGGAAAAGGCAAACTTTAGTTTTGTGCCCTCAAGATAACCATTGTTTGGAGAATTAGTTTCTCGTATGCTATTATGATAGTATTGTGAGACCTCAAGCTGACTCGTTTCTAAATCTTTGGCTTTCAGTACCTTTCATGCTCTCAGTTCGCATTTTCAAATCGAATGTTTTTAGTATGTCATTCACACGTACTTTCTACTTTCCTTTTTTGATTCAGGGAATGCCCCGAGGAATGCAAAGAAGCTGTGCAATCTCTAATATATGCTGCAGCAAGATTTTCTGAATTTCCAGAGCTACGAGATCTTCGTTCTGTATTCATTAATAGATATGGACCTCCTCTTGAAGCATTAGTTAATAAAGAGGTCATAACAGATAGTTCATCTTCATTATTTACTAATAAATCATATAGGCCCGGGCCTATTTATTGGGACCATCTTGGTTTTTGTACTGATGTGGCTGATTACTGATGTGCAGTTTGTTGACATGCTGAAGCCGAAGTCTATCACAGAAGAGATGAAGCTTCAATTAATGCACGACATAGCACAAGAGTTCTCCATAGAATGGAATTCAAAGTCTTTGGAACAGAAACTCTTTAAACCACCTCCGCCTCAACAAGTAAGCTTCCTGGATTATCCCAGTTATTATATGCCAATACTGAAAAGGGAAATGGACTAGATTTTGGAAATGTAGTGTCAAAATATATGTTCTGCTAATTAAGGTAGCCTTGTTACTTGTGTCTCCGACCAAGTTTCCTTCCAAGCATGCTTTTTGGACTAGATTTTGGAAATGTAGTGTCAAAATATATGTTCTGCTAATTAAGGTAGCCTTGTTACTTGTGTCTCCGACCAAGTTTCCTTCCAAGCATGCTTTTTGGACAAGATTTTGGAAATGTAGTGTCAAAATATATGTTCTGCTAATTAAGGTAGCCTTGTTACTTGTGTCTCCGACCAAGTTTCCTTCCAAGCATGCTTTTTGGACTAGATTTTGGAAATGTAGTGTCAAAATATATGTTCTGCTAATTAAGGTAGCCTTGTTACTTGTGTCTCCGACCAAGTTTCCTTCCAAACATGCTTTACTGCTTGAAATCATTTGAAGATCTGCTCTTCGATTCATAATCAGAACAAGCATGGCCCTTTTTTTTGTAGGACCAGCATAGGCATGAACATAATGATGAATATGAGCCGAAGAAGAGCAAGGATGATGCTTTTACAAAAAGGAACAGCTTGAATGATGATGACGGATACAAATGGGTAAAGAACAAGGATGATGCTTGCACAAAAAGAGACAGCCATGACTTGGCCAACAAAGTACATGACAAGAGGGAGCATACCTTCCAGGAAAGAGATGATGAAAGGATTTTCACTTATCGAGGAAGAAAGAATGTCAGTGATGAAAAATACAAACTGCAAAGCAGCAGTGAAGATGAAGTGTTTTCAGTCAGCAGGAGAGACAGCACTGACCAAGATAGCCTACTAGCTAGTTCAAGTTCAGTAGGAAGTGTTTCAGAAGATGAAGTAGATAGCAAGAAGCCCATTCCCTATAGATTTATTCCTCCCCCTTACCGCAGAACAACAATTGAGAAAGAAAGCAAGATCGAAGAAACCCTACAACCAAATGATAAAATTGCTGCAGAGGAAGCTAATCATCCAGATGACTCGATCAAGGAAACCAAGCCCAAACCGAGATCAGTCAGAAGCAGACCATTGAAGCCACAACCAGGACACAAAAATTTTGGTAGTATTGAAAGACCGTTGAAGCCACCGCCAGGTCGTGAAAGGGTTGGCAGTATTGAAAGCGATGAGTCTGCCAGGACTAAATCAAGTGCAATGAAGCAAGAAGAGCCTAGACGAGGTTCTAGAATCCTAAAAACAGATGATGATGAAAGGGATGAAGAAGAAAAGGTAATAGATGGACTTTTGATGCATTACGGTAAGAAAGACTCACTTCATGAACCGAGCAAATCGAGTCCTTGTATAAAACCTCCTCCTTCAAGCCAAGCAAGTGATGATGCTGCTAAAACCTCAAGGCTCAGAAGTGTAATATCCGAATTAACTCTTCCAACTGGCAGAACATCAAGCCTGCGAGAACCAGGAACAACAAGGCTTGGTCGAGCTGTTTCAGCAGAGCCAGATATAGTGACTGGTCGTGTGCATCTCAACCTCCCAGATTATGATGAATTGGCAGCTCGGATTGCAGCTCTTAAGGGAAGATAATTAAAAAGATGGCATTAGGTTATTAGATAGCTCACTTAGCATTCTTTCTATTCTTTAAAAGGCACAAAGGAAAAAAAAATCATTTGATTCCATAATATTACTCAAAAACATGTCCGAAAGCTACATTGATGACCATGTAGATTGCTTTTCTTTATGTTGAAGGAAGGTTGAGTTTGTGATTATTTATTACTAAAGACTTAGGATAAAGATTAATTTTCTCTATTTTTTGATTTTCAAGGATAAATGGTATTTATTTTCTTTTATTTTTTTTCCCAAGCTAATAGTATCACAAAAGAAAAATTATTTACAGTTAAATAAGGGATTTACCAATTTTTGATTAAAATTAAATACGCAAAACATTGTTAAGCCTTCAATTAAAGCAAATTGAAGCCTTTATAGTATTGTGGTAATGCTTATTTTTTAAAATATTTTCTGTTTAGAAAAACATCAAAATAATTTTTTTTTATTTTTTACATCAACCTATAAAAATAATATAAAAACACTAAAAAAAAATTAAAACAACAAAAAATAAATAAATAAACTAATTTATTTAGAAAATATATATATATATATATATATATATATATATATATATATATATATATATATATATATATAGAAAAATCTTCAACCATAGTATGTGTAAAATGAGCCCTTATCACTATGGGCTAATTGAGACTCAGCTTATAAAAATTTCTTCTTCTTCAAGCTTAAGATGTTGAGTTTTTTTAGTGGGTGTTTTAAAAAAAAAGTTAGGTTTTCAAAAATGTTTTTTTTAATATATTAATATTATTTTTTTATATTTTATTTTTTATACCAAGTATATTAAAATATTGAAAATATTAAAAAAAATATCGATTTGATATTTTTTCAAGATAAAACATTTTAAAAAAATATTTAAAAGTAGAAGCTATCGCATTTTCAAACCGCTTTTTAATATAATTGTCTTTCACTTGAAAGTTTAGGTTAAAATGACGAGAGGATAAGAAAAGAGTGAAAATTAGGGATGAAAATTTAATGAAAAGTTGATGGATATCAACTCAACCTGACTTGAATGGATGAATATTTTTGAACTTGATTAATAATAGGTAGGGTATGCATATTATCAAACCCGATTTGAAAACCATCCAAACATAAGGTAAAATATATATTTATATTGTATAAATATATTTATAAAATATTTAGATTTTTTAATACAATATAAAATATACATACCTTAATATTAATATAAAACACACACACACACACACACACACACACACACACACACACACACACACACACACACACACATATATATATATATATATATATATATATATATATATATAATATTTATCATTTAATATACATATACATACTTTAATATATATATATATATTAAATGATAAATATTATATATATTAACTATTTTATTTTTGATTGATTAATAAATAATATTAGATAATGATACTAATTGAATATACAAAACTTAATAAATAGTTTATTAATATTTAAATTTTTTATTCAATAAATAATAAATACAGTGTGAATATAAAAAATACAACCTTCAAGTACCTATTGTAATCCTAGTGAGAACCTTCTGCATATCGTTAGAAAATGAAACCTAAGGAAATCTAAATGTAATTAATGGAGGGCCTAGATTTAGATGGTGATGAGCAAAGCCCACCTAGGTATGTTGATCACTGCTTTTCATAACATTTTTGTCAAAAATATTATGTTACTTTTGATTTGATGGCCACACAAAAGTGAATTAATGATGTTGCTCCTGCTTCTTATCCAGTGACTGCATCAATTGCCACCACTCCCCTCCCCTCTAAATTCACTCAGAAATTGAGGTACATTATGTAGAAAGAATGTTAAAGATCCACCAATGTGGTTGAAATGAAACAGGTTCAGGCTGTTTGTAATCAGTTTCGTGGAAATTAATAAATGTCATGTGGAATATTTTCTGATTCTTAATATCTGTCAAGTCAGTTGCATGATCACATTGTACATCTCTTATAGGGTTTCTATTTTCTATATTCAACAATATATCTTAAACATTCTCTACCCGAATTCTGAGTATTTCTTGTGCGGCAGGAATTTATTTCAAAGTGTTTGCTAGGGCGAGTCGATATGCCGCTTGCACATGTTGCTAAAACAGTATCTATAACAGGTATCAGTGGATGTGGATGTGTTCTATCTTGAATCTTATCCTTATAGTTTTTGTTGTTGGATGATCTAAGGATCACTTACTGGAGTATGCACTTTTCAATTACTTGATTAGTTTTTGTTGTTGGATCATATAAGGTCCCATATATTGTTTTTGACTAGCTGTGGTGATGGAAAATTTACTCCCACCAGCCCAAGGTGTTTGTGCTCCTCTTTATTTATATTCATCTTATGGTGATTGTCTATTTAGAAATGCGCTTATGAATTTTCTTTGCATTATAACATCAGTAAGATTTTCGATCTATATATATATATATATATATATATATATATATATATATATATATATGTCATATTAGTAGAACATTCATATTGGAAAATTTTATTTAACCAACAAGCTTTAATGGATTGGTTAATGTTTCACTAAAATGTTGTCTTTTGAAAGAAGACAAATGCTTAGGGACAGAGAAGAGTTAGAAATGCTGAAGATTTTATTTTCTTAAACAAGTTGCTTTCTGTAATTGTCTACGGACTGTGGAGATGAAATCATTAACAATTGTGCAAGTAATGTCAATCTCGATTCTAAAATTTTGAACTACCAAGGAATGATTCATGTCCGTGAACTTTATTGGATGGATTCTTGGCCATCCCTGACAAGTTTAGGAAACCCTACATATCATTAAAGGTGGGTTGATATTCTTTAACAGGCATTGTAATCCTTATATATATCAAAAGAATCTCTCTTAGTTTTAATCATTGTTTAGAGAAGAATTGTATTTGATAGCCACGTACATTAACAAACACGTCTCATTTTCTATAATGGTGATAACATGTATTCTTGGGCCACCTTGAAAGTTGCTGGTGTAATTTACAGTGATGATCAAACTGATGCTCTTTTCTGTATTCTAGAGAAACCAATGTCCCTTGGTCCAAAAACGTTATGCATCAACAGAGGAGAATATCTTCAATGACGTTGGGACAGGATAACAAGCAATATGGAATAGCGTTTAGGAATCAGGATAGAACTGTGATAACTATCTAAATGAGATATTTATCTAGTATAGTTTACCTATTTTAGTAAGGGCACATGACGTGCCAATATATTTTGCAGTTCTTGTTTAATTCATTAGGGTTCTTATATCTCAAAGATGATTTTTGTTCTCTTAGTAGATCACAAAAGGCTGAAGGGTTCCAGTCCATCTAGCCAAAGGAAGCATACAAAATGAAAAGAAGGGCTCTCCATGGATACATTGCTAGATAAAGTACAGTGCCTTGGTTATCACTGTTTATAAATTACCCCATTCTGCACTTTGTCATAATTTTTGCATTTTGCGCTCTTTGCAATATAGCTTTGTTAGAATCCTTGAAGCTTAATGTTTAGCAAGAATTTGAGTGACAGTTACATTTCTCTTCATCAATTGGTAGAGTTGTGCTCTTCATTTTCTCTTCGTCAATGACAACTAAGTATGCAGTTCTGCTGTTTTGCTTTAGTTTTTTTTCCTTCCAAAATCAAATAATGGTTTGTTTTAATTAGAATGCAATCTCATATACTATACCATAATGATCCTAAATGGTTATATATAGGATGATCATGTCAAATCAAATGTTTTTACTATGCTTGATTCTTATTTCTAAACCAAGATAATAGATGGATATGCCTTCAGATACTGTGAAAATATAGTCTTTGCCATAGTCTTTTCTCTTTACTCTTGTAAAGATTATAACGGTTTTAGCCTTCTAGGCTCGAGATTAGAGTTTAAGGCCTTGTTTGTTTTTATAAAAATACTTTTTTGGAAATTATTTTCCTCACTTTTCTATGTTTGGTAAACTTATGGAAAGTTAGTCAAAAATAAATAAATTATAGTCAAAGGAAAAGTTAAACTTTAATGCATGGAAAGTGTTTTTCTTTTTCTTATCCTTGGATAACACTTTCCTTTCTTTATAAAGAAACATCTCATTTTGACATACGAATATTGGAACAAAATCTGTCCCTCTCTCTATCTCAAATAATTTTACTGGAAATCTCTATAAAAAAAAATTTTATGTGGTTGTTGCAAATCTCTTTACTGGAACAAAAAAATATCATAATAATTTTCTTTTTATTCTCTATTATCTGCAACAATCTCCGTTGAAGCATTGAATCATCTTATTTCAGGTAACTCTTTTCCTCAAATGTCTCTCTATTATTTGGCTTTTGTTTTTCTCTTTTTTGTTTGGATTTATAGTTATGATTGTGGCATAAATCTTGTGATCTTGTTAACTTGTTGTGTTTTTCATGTTTTGTTTAGTTTTTGGAAAAAAAAAACATAACAATCCCATGCTTTGTTTGGTATAGGATCTCACGATCTTGCTTGTTAATTTGCTTGTTGATTCAATCTTAGATGCTTATAAGAAATTGAACAACCTTTGCTTTTAAAAATCTCAGATGCTATTGTTTAGAATTATTTATGCGATAGACTATTCATATCTTTGAAAATTACTGGGTGCTCTAATGAATGCAAGTAAGACAGTCCTTCAACAATTTCTATCGCAATTTTAAGCCTAATTTCCCATGAAAATACTTGATCCGGTTCCTCTATACTAGGAGAAACATATGTGTTAGGAGCAAAAATAAGGTTATACAATGTTGAAATTAATATTGCAGTATATAACTCCAAATTGAGAATAATTGATTTTCTCCTTACTGGAAAATAAATGGTAGTCTACGGAAAATATTTGGTAGTCTAAAAGCTCCTTTTTTGCATGTATTCATAGACAAGGATCTTCTCTTCATTTTCAAGATATAAAACCTAAAAGCTTTACAATGTTCGGATGAGACACCTTTCTTAGTAAACTAATCTCGATCTGTACCAATAAATGATGACAAGTAAGAGCACAAACAGTTTGTTAACATGAAACTGTAAAGGGATTGAGTGAATTTTACAAGAAAAATATATTTTCAAACCATGAAATATAAGGATTGAAAACTCTCACCATATTATGGTATTGAGCCATGTTGTTTGCATATGTGTGCACACTGGCTACTGCCAAATTTTACCACCAACTTGACCATTCAATATCTACTGCCAAACTAGTAATTCATTTTAAGACCTTGTTTGTTTATGGAATTAAATATCATTGCAATAATTATGATACATTGTCAGCTCCTTTTATTTCTAACTTTTTAATTTATAATATGTGCTAGTTTGATCATAATTTCTTGTATTGATTGCGTAAGTATTTGATATGCTTTTTGAATGTTTATTTCCCTAAAAATTTTAGGTTCCGTTATCAGAAAACTTCACTTTCTTATTATGGATGGTAAGATTATTCATGCAGCATGTATGAGAACAACTATAACTGTTATAGCTGAAGGGGTAGCTATTATTGAACGAGAAAGAAATAGAATTTATATATCAAGAGAACCATGTATAAAGGCAATTGCTCAACGAGAATTCTATATTGATAGGATTTTCAATCGAGGTGATAAACATTGCGTCGAACAAATTCATATGAAACTACTTGTATTATATAATTTGTATGATGTTCTCACAAGTCGTGACCTATTACGATCAACTCAAAATGTGTCTATTAGAGAGCAAGTTATTGTGTTCTTACAAATTATAGGCCGAAACTAAAAATTTTATTTTATTAGTGGTATATACTATAGGTCTGTTGAAATTATTCATCGTTACTTTAGAATTATATTAAAAATAGTTTTAAGTTATACAAACACCTTATTAAAGACTTAGGGGATACAGTTCCCGTGGAGATAATGAATAATCGCAGATTCTATCATTATTTTAAAGTATGAGAACAATACCAACATTTTTATACATTAATTAATTACATCTAGAAGAAAAAGTTATAAATTATTTTTCATGTTTATATAGGATTGTGTGGGAGCAATTGATAGTACCCATATTCTTGCAAATGTTCTTGTTGAAATTCAAGGAAAGTTTCGAGGTCAAAAAGAGGAAACAACACAAAATGATTTAGCAGCTATAACTTTTGATTTGAAGTTTATATACGTTTTAGTTAGATGGGAAGGAAGTGCACATGATTCCCAGGTTTTAGGTGATACACTATCAAGACCTAGTGGTCTAAAAATTCAAGAAGGTATAAATTAAATATTTATTATATGCAATAAACATATAAACTGTCTAATTAGATAAAGATAGTAATAGGTTTTATTTTCTATTTGTAGGAAAATATTATCTTGGTGATGTTGGTTACAGTATTCAAAAAAGAATCATTTCATCTTTTTGTGGAGTTCAATACCACTTGAATAAGTTTACAGAACATTCACCAGAAAATAAAAATGAGCTATTTAATCTTCGACACTTTTCATTGAGAACCGCTATTGAGTGAAGGTTTGGTATTTTGAAGAGTCGCTTTAGATCAATTAATGGAAAACCTTTTTGGTCTTATAAAACACAAGTGAATGTTGTGTTTGCATGTTGTATTATTCATAATCACATAATGGGAGTTGATCCTTATTACTTTCTTATGGAAGAAATAAGTTCAGAAAGTGAACTAATTAGAAGAACAATCAGCTTAAGCCAATAGGAGGAAAGGAAAGAGAATAGGGATTTGATAACAAAAAAAGAAATGATTGCATCAACCATGTGGAATGATTATAACACTCAAAGAAACTAGTAATTGAGTGTTAATTATATGTGTTTGTTTTTATTATGTCTTTCTTGAGTTTGTATTATCATTGTTATATATTTGGATTGCTTGTTGACTTTATTATAATTTCTTATGTGTTTCATATATTCTCTTTTAAAATTAATTGTATTTTTTTGTATAAATTAATGATTTTTTTTGGTAGAAATGAGTGCCACAAAAAATAAAAAATACAAGGGTAAGCACATCACATGGTCTAAATCTATGTAGCCGAGGAGGCACTTAAAAGAAACAAGTCTTTTTTCATCTTTAAAGCAGAATCTTTTGTTAAGATGGCTACAGAAATTAGTCAAAAGTTCAACGTGCAATGCGAACCTAAGCATGTGGACAATCATCTCAAAACTATATAAAAAAAATAATGGGGAATAATAACCAAACTTAAAAATAAAAGTGGCTTTGGTTGGGATGATTGTTTAAAGCTTATTACGATTTCAAAAGATGTATATGATGAAGAAGTAAAGGTATGATAAATAATATACTCTTTGTAATTTTTACATTTACTTTTGTTTCCAAAACTTTATACAAGGAACTAAAAATTACATTTTCTAATATTTATGAACAGACACATCCCAATCATAACAGATATCTTAACAAAAAAAACTTGATATGTATGAAGCAATGACAATTATTGTTGGAAAAGGACATGGCAACTAGAATCTATGTCAAATTATATGTTGATATCAACTTGGAAGAGAACACTGAAGTGCAATCTATTTTAATTGAAAATGAAGGGAAATATGAAGAAACTTCAAAAGATAAAGAGACATCTTCCTCTAGTGCACAAAAGAGACAAAATAGGAAAAGAAATCAAATGTATGAAGATGATGGTGTTGAAAAATTGTCTAAAAAGATTAGAGATGTAGCGTTTGCAATTCAAAGCCTAAGCAAAAATCAACTTGATGTTAATGTGCTATATACAGAAGTGATGAAAATTGAAGGTTTTGAGGAAATCACTTTTGGTGATGTTTTTTATCACTTGATCCTAAATGAAATGTTGGCAAAAGCATTTATGGCAAAAAAAAAATGCTAATTTGAGAAAAATTTAGGTTTTAAATTTTATAAACCAACACTATTAGAGGCCTGATTGCTAAGTACTATGATAAAAAAAAAAAATCTATGTTTGTTATTTAACAAGTATGTTTACTTGTTTTATTTGGTCCAGTATATTTATGATTGTTAATTTGAACTATATGTATGTATATGACATTAGAACTTAATATTTATGCATGATAATGTTTGATGTTTGATATTTATATTTATTTCCTAATGCTTAATTGATATATATTAAAGGGATAATTGTTCATACTCTTTTAAAAAATAAACAATCTTTATCCCAAAAACCCATTAAAATATTTTTGTATCTATCTATCTCTAAAAAAAATATTCATACAAAAAAAAACCCAAATATCTAACTCTTACTTAACACCATTAACTAATTTGACTTTATTAATACTGCTAAAAAAATATTTTTAGCGTTTACAAATGAAAAAAATATTAATAGGTTTTATTTAAAAAATATTTCACAATGTTATATATCTATAATATTATATTTAAAAAATTAATCATTATAATTTTTAGATCTTATTTTTTTTATTGTAAATGATTAAATATTTATATTATTATGTGAGATAAATGTTTTTAAAAATAAAATATAAACTATTAATAAGTTATTTTTCATGACATAACAAAAAAATGAGAAGTGTTTTCTAACTTATTTTTTATTTTTTATGATATTACTAAACATAAAAAATAATTTATTTTCAGAAATTCACTTTTTAAAAATTTTATTTTTTTAAAAAATTACTTTTAACTAAACAAACAATCATAATTATAATAAAATTCCTCATGGTTTTGAAGTTATCACTCCATTTAAATATAGGGCTTCCTCGAGGTGAGGGTTTCCTCACACGGAATTAATTGCGGATCTCTTCCCCCTCTGTCCTCCTATTTCCATTAGCTGTTTTCTGGCAAAAATGTATTGTCAGATCTGACAAGCCCTTAGAAGCCAGAATGTTCAGAACCCTTCTAGTGCGAGGAAGGAGGAACTACTAATAAATATGGAAATTCCAGAGCTGACTGGTCTGTCTCAGGCACCCACTTTAAACAAATACTGCACAAAGGACAAGACAACGCTGAACAGAGGATCGGCTGTCAGCACTCAGCACTGTTCTCCTCCAATAATATTCTACATCAACATCGGTGCAGGCTGTGAGGTCAAGCGTGGACGTCTACATCCTCTGCAGCTCACGTACTTTATATCACAAATGGAACCTAACTAGTTTTCTTTTTTCAATATTAATTTCTATTTTATTTTGTGGTGTTTAAAAAAATACAAAAAATCATTTTTATAATTTAAATTCTAGAATAAAAATGTATTTTTTGAGTTGAAATTATCTTTTTATTTATTTTTTTATTTGATGAATTCATGAATTTTTTTTATCAATAGCAAAGCGATTCAAATGAGAATTAAAATTATTTAAATTTAGAAGAAAAGGATGTATTTTTTTTAAGCTAAAAATTTATTTTTTCATTCATTTATTCACTTTTATTTTAATGAAAAATATTGTTTTATTAAAATCTAGTTTTTTTATATAAAAACTTATAATAATCGGTGAATCAATTTTTAACAAAGAAATACTAAAACAAATTTTGATTTTTTTATGTTACAGCAATAAAAATAAAAAAAAATTAATTCAAGAAAATAAAAAAATATTAACAATAAAATATAAAATATTTATTTTATTCTCATTGAATATTCATGTAATATAATTATAAATTAAATTTGCATTAATAATCATAGAAATCTCAAATCTTATTTAGAAAATACTAGATCATTGGTCTGCGCTACACTATGAGTCGAATCATTTTTATAAAATAAAAAAAATTAAGCATTGCTAACTTGTTTTCTAGTATAAAAAAATCTAAATTGTGTGAAGGTTGATCCAATATGATTTCAGACAATCTGGCGAGTCCAAAAATAACCCGAACGACTACTAAAAATATAATTTGACTTAAAAAAATTTAATGCACATTTTTCTTAAAAGAATATCGAGATGACAACATATTAAATTGACCCAGGTCAATCTGGGTCAATCTGCTAAATCCACGATCCAAATCATGAGACTATGATGACCCCATCTAAAGTAGATCAAAATAAATTATGAATTTCAATTCACAATCAACTCAATGTTGGATGATAAAATTTTAAAAATATTCAATTAAAAATAGGACCAAAAAAAGATCTATTTTAACATGGGTTAACTTATTAACTCGCGAATTGAATCTTGAGACTAAGATAACCTTATAGAAACAAATTAAAAAAAATTATGAAACTCAATTCTTAATCAATTCAATGTTGAATGATAAAATTAAAAAAAAATAATAACAAAAAAATGATCAGTCAACCTAAGTTAACCAGTCAAACCTGCAAGGCCAAGCCCCCTCGCTTGATCTTCCCCCTTTTTTTCTTTTAATAGGGAGATGACATATTACACACCTTTTTTTTTAGAAAACAAAGCAAACAACACATCGTTTACCGGTATAGATTCTTGTCATTGAAGGTGCTTGAAAAGTTGGGGTTCGATGTTTTGGACCTCAGAACTCATTTTTCAATCATTTTTTTCACCTTAAAAACACCTGAGAAACATACTAAAAACCTTAATAAATTCATTTCAAACCTCAAGACACCCTTAAATCAGTCAAAAAAAACTAGAAGATTAAATCGAATAAGAAATAATTTTCTAATACACCATCTATTTTTTTTCAAGAAATGAAGTTCAAAAACACCTTAATTGCACTCCCCTCATAAAAAAACAAAAAACTCAATGACATCAATATTAATTGTTTTATTGTTAGAATGTGGTCAACCAACCACTTTCTCTCTCCTTTCTCATTTCCCAACAATTTTCTCTCTCGTTTCTCAAAACTAAAGAACTAAAATATAAAAAAAAATATTAAGACCTTAACATAAAATTCTAAAAACTAAAGGGATAAAAAATGATTGGATATAGAATTTATAGATGGAAATTAATATTTTTTTTCTTGAATTTCCAAGTCATTTTCACCTAAACATATCATAGTAATCTCAATAACTCCATTTACATCCCAAAACACTATTTAATTAGTCCAGAAACTTTTTTTAAAAAAATCTTTATAAGTTCTTATATAATTTTCTAGCATAATTAGAGATCCAAACCACCTTTATTGAATATTTATGTTTAAGATAAACCCATCGATACCAAGATTGGCTTTTTTATCATCAAAATACGACAAATCAAAAACTTTATCCTTCCTTTTTTCAATAACTTTCTCTTCTCTCTCAACATTGAAGGACAAAAATGTAAAAAATAAGTTTAAGAACGAAATATAAATATCTAAAACTACAAGGATCAAGTATAAAAAATAAAAAAAACTAAGGGACCAAATTGTATTTTTGCACATATTAGAAACAATAACTTATATGTTGTGGATGCACTATAGCAATTCACAATACATTAGTACTGTAGTTAATACAATGAACAATAAAACCACAATGCCTTTTAGCTTCTTTTTAATAATATGCACTACAATATGGTCACCTCAAAGCATAATTATTAAATTCGATCCAGCACAACAGGTTAACCTAATAAACTTGTAACTTTAAACCTAATCCTATCCAAATTTAAATTGAATTAGTTTTGATATTGACCTAACCAAACTTGAAGTGACCTGAATGGTAGACTCGTGACCTAGTTGATTTGGTCAAATCGGATCCAGTAAAAAAATATGATCCAAAACATATAAGGTCAAAACCAATGAATTAAAAAAATTAAACAGCATTGTTTTGGACACAAATAGGGTTGATTCGATGACTCGCAAGTTGACCTGACAACCTAGTAGCCCAACCTTTTTTCTAGGTTAGATCCAGGGCTAGGTTTGGCAACTACGCTCCAAAATAATAGTTTGATAGGTAGATGTTTTCTAAAATGATATGAAGTTACCAAGACTTCACTAAAATTTAACTTGGTTTTATTTTTATGGAATTAAATGAATAAAATTATTATTTTTTGTAAAAAAAAAGCCACACATAACTTAGGCTATGTTTAGTTGGTGTATTAAGACAAAAAAAGACATATATAAAAGAGACAAAAACATGTTTGGTTATAGGATGAAGATAAAAAATTAAAAATAAATTTGTCTTTGGAACAATTTTAAAATAATTTTCTATCCTTTTAGAATAGAAATGATAAGGGTCTTTTCTGTACCAAATATTCCATATATTTTATAAAAGATTAACTATATATTCAAAAAGCTCCTACTTTCACTATGCATTCATTACTATTTATCATCTTACAAATTACCTTGAATTGGAACAATAATTTTTAAAAAAATTTAATTTTGATCCTTGAACTTTTACGTTACGTAATTGAGCCGAAATTAACACTCAATTGTGTTTTTTAGGAGAGAGGGTTAAATTGAAAGAAAGAAGATTGAAGTGAGAAACTCAGGTAAAATAGGTGGTAGCTTTGAAATTTGTTTAAAAAGTTCATTTTAATCTCCCCATCTTCTTAAGTTCTTACATAATTGGTCCCTTTATTTTTCAAAAACTCAATTTTTGTACCTAATATAAATCATATTCTTGGACCTCATGTAATAGCTTAAGTTTTTAGGTTGAATTGATTCCTTGACATGGTATCGGAGCCTTGATGACCAAACGGTTACGAGTTCGAATCTCACCATCCCTATTTATTTGATAAAAATTAAGCATAAGGTAATATGGGTCTGTGTAAGTTGAAAGCCTTTAAGGGGTGTGTTAGAGAATAATATAAATCATATCTTGAGACCTCACCTAACAACTTAAGTTTTTGGTTGAACTAGTTCTTTGACAGTGCTAAACTTTATTTTCCTCATTTTTAGTTCTTTTATGTTGGAAGGAGAGAGAGAGAGAGAGACTTTCTAGATTCCGGTATGGAGAAAGAAAGTTGTTGTTGGGGAAGATTCTAATCACCAAAGCAATCAATTTTTTTATGTAAAATGATTTCATATAATGAGACGAGTTCGAATTAGATGTTTTTTAACCTTGAAAATGACTAAAAAAATATATTTGAGCTTAAGAATATTTGATGATGTGTCCTTTGACTTGTTTTTGGTAATCAACTTCGATTTCGTCTAAAAAAGGTACATAAACTACCATCTATTTTTTTTAGGACATCAAAATTTTTTTTTTATTTTTCCAATGAGAACTTTAATTAATTCTTTACCATCTAATATGATTTATTTATTTTTTAGTAAAATTTCCCTCCAAAATAATCAAGTTTTGCAATTTTTTAAAAGTTAATTTTTATGAACTTTGAATTAATCTCTAAAAATAGAAAGAAAATAAATAAGAAAATGACAAAGTCTTGCCCTTTGATTACAAAATAAAATAAAATAAATATCATTTTACATAAATTTCATTACAAATAACATTCTTACAAAAAATAATCAAATAATATGGTGAATCATCCACCAATAAATATTGATGATATTATACTTTCAAAGATATGATACTAATGTAAATTAAGATTAACCAAAAAAATGATGTCTTTGATTAATCTATTGGTGGATGATTGCTAATTTCTATAGATATCTCATTAAATATATATATAAAATGTAGTATAGTTACCTCACGTTAAAAAGTTAAGAAACAATTTATGATGATATAGATTATAAAAAAGAAATATAAAGTATGATATATTTATGTCACATCAAAAAATTAATAAATAATCCATGTGGATGTAGTCATATATAGTTATTTCACATCAAAAAATATTTATTTTTTTTATATATAATTTTGATTTTTTTTAATTAATATCTTTTTAAAATAATTTTAATTTGATCCAGGTCACGCGTGCTAGTAGTGCTTTCCCAAGTGTACCATTTCCCTCACTCTATCTTAGACATAACGGTAGCCCTCTGGATTGGTGTTCGCTTGGACTGAAAAAAGAAAAAGAAAAAGGAAAAGGAAAAGGAAAAGGAAAAGGAAAGGAAAAGTAGCCATAATCAACGGTCCTAATTGGAATATTAGACTTGCCTTGTCCATTAATTATTTGGAAAAAGTCTTCCCTCCAAATAGATTACAACTAAGTTTGATTCCGAAAGCACAAGCACAGCTGCATAAAGTCATTCTTTACAGTGTTTCCCAGGTGGAATTTACTTTGTTATGTTTCCCAGGATGTTTGTTTAGACTGATTTATTCAAAAAAAAAAAAAAGATGGCAAAGGAAACTAAGTGTTGACGTGTTGAATTAACTCAAACGGTTATGGATGATTATTAAATTATTATTTTTTGTTTTAAATCTTAGAGTTAATATTTTTGTAAAAAAATTATTAAATTATTCTAAATGTACTAAATCAATGTAGAAGATGCATGTTTAAAATTAGACATTAAAAAATAAAAAAACTCAGTGTTATTTGATAATCAATGGAAAAACATTTTAGTATTAAAAAACTATTTTCCCGAGAACATAAAATATATATATTAAACGATTTTAAATTTCATAATAAAAAAACAAAATATTTTTCTAATATTTATATAGTGAACTTTAAAAAGTATTAATAACCAACTAAAAAAATATAAAAAAAAAGTATAGGAGAAAAACCATATTTGAAAAGAAAAAAAACCAGTCTCGTCCGAGTTCGTTAGGATAATGGGTTAACCGGGTTTTGTCAGGTTGTTGCACCGGCTAGTCTTTTAACAAACCCGGACCGGTCCAGCCACTAGATCGACTGGGTCCCGAGTCGGCCTGCCGGGCCGATCCAAGTTTAATAACAGTGATTAGAAGTCTCGAAAATATGACAGTATTAAATATGTAAAAGGAAAATAATAAGAGCATGCCATTATAAGGAAAGTTATTTACCTATTCTTCCCAAATTTTCATGGTTTTGAGTACATGTGGACCGGGTCCTTTCATATTTTTAAAAGAATATTTTATATCATTAAACTCAAATTAAAATAGTTATGATTTATTGTATGATAAAAATAGAAACAATTTAACTCCTCGTTACTCCCTCTATCTTGTAAATAGAGTCCTTCAGATATCCCATTATATGTATACATAAATAAAAGTCAATGAATTGAGTATCTAACTTTATTAAAATTGAATTCACATATTTTATGTTCAACTGCATTTAATTTTTTTTTTAAATGTAGTGTGTGTGTGTGTGTATATATATATATAAAAGAAAAGGTGAAATGTTTAAATACTCTAAAACCATAGAGATAAAATTAGATTTTAAAATCTCTCAATTTGTAATCCAAAATAAAAATAGAAACTAATTCCAAAATTTGTATGTGAAATGAATTAATTTTAATTCAAAATAAAATTATATTTGTTTAGTGTTAGGGCAAAATTCATTTTTGCCTAAATTCATGATACACTTTTATTCTATAGTTTAAAATTTCTCAATTTTAACCTTTTAATTTTCAAAAGTTCAAATATTACCATTAAACACTAAATAGCCCAATTTTTAGAATTCTGTTTTAGCATTTTGTTTTTTAGGGTTTTTAAATCTTTCCTAGAGAAACTATACTATACATGTTAGATATATAAAAGCAAAAGTGAAATGTTTAAATACTCTAAAACCATAGAGATAAAACTAGATATTTACCAGTGATGTCCAAAGTTAGTTTTTAAAATCTATTTTTATCCAATTTTTTTATAATTAAAATAGATATTTATACGAACTAATATAATTTGAATTATTAACAAATTAATATTTTATTAAAGGGCTATCTAAAACAAGGCTAGGTGTCTAGATGACTAGCGTGTTTGATTCAATATATAAAAGCCTAGGAATGAGTGAGCCTACTTGACTAGACCATGGTTGACTTGCTTTCCTTTTTTTTTCCTTTTAGTATGATGATAACACGTTATCCACCCTATTTATTTAAAAAAATTAAAGCAAACGACGCAGATTCTACTAGTATAGATTCTAGCCATCAAAGATGCTTTGAAAGTTGGTGTTTGATGTTTTGGACCTCAAAAACTTATTTTCCAACTATTTTTGGAATCATCTAAGAAACACACTAAGATCCTTAATATAGCTCTTTCAAATCTCAAAAGCCCCTTAAATTAGTCAAAAAACCTAAAACTAAATAAAATAAAAAAACAATTTTCCAATACTCGATTTACTTTTTTCCCTTGAGATGAAAGTTCAAAAATACGTAAATGACACTTCTTTCATAAAAAAGAACCTAATAACATTAAATACTGTTTTTTTATTGCTAGAATGTGGCCAACTAACCACTTTCCTTTTCATTTCTTATTTTTAATGATTTTTTTCTCATTTCTCAGAATAAAGAGACTAAATTCTTTTTAAAAATAAAGTTTAGGATTTAAACTTAAAATTCTAAAAATTGAAGGGATAAAAAAATGATTGAATGGAGAATTTCTTGACAAAAAATAACTTTTAGCGTGATTTGGAAAGAGACATTTTGTTTATATATATATATATATATATATATATATATATATATATATATATATATACTCGGTCATTTTTATTTTAATTATTTTTAATACCATAAAATTAGATCTTACTTGATTGAATTGGATTCTAATTCAATTAAATTTTTTTATAAAATCTTGAATTGCTAAAGAAAATGCAAAGAGAAGAAAATTTCACCAAATAAAATATCACAAGTGGAATGATAGATTTGAAAAATAATAAAGTTTAGTGATGAAAATAAAAAATAGTTGGTGAAATGAAGAAAGAAATGACCATTTGTTCCCCTGAAATAGTGGATTCAGATGGCAGTGGATTCAAAATCCTTTAAGATAGTTTATTGCCCATGCATTTTTTTGTTGGATGAAATGCTTGAAAGAGAATTCATGCCTTAATCAAGAGCGTGTTTGACAGTGTAGTTATGAGTATTTTTTAAATAACTTTTCGTGTCAAAATGCATGTAAATGATTTTTTTTATTTTTTAAAAATTATTTTTGATATCAGCACATCAAAACGATCCAAAACATACAAACCATATTAAATTTTAGTAAAAACAAAATTTAAATTTTTTGGGAACGCAGTCGCAGCCGCAACCACGTTCCCAAACATGCTCTAAGTATTATGTCAAAATTAGAGATGATATTGTTATAATTATACATTAATAATGCTAATTTTGTTATTTTGAGGCATTAAAGTTTTTTTTCCCATTAAAATAAATATAATGACAAACATGTAAATACTCAAATATTTTTTATTAAACTTTTTCTTAGGATAATAAATATTAGTGCGCATGTAAATTCATGATGCTACTACTAGAAAGTGAAAATCACGAGCAAATCTTGTGAGTTTTTTTTTTTTTAATTATCCCTATTTTAAATAAATCTTTTATAATTTTTTAAACTTTGGTAATGGTAATTTTTTCTTAATTAAAATTTTCAAATAATAACTTGATATCAATAAATTAAACTTACTAGTGAAATTTAGTTTTTATGTCAATTATGATATTTATTTTTTTAATTACTATTTTTTTATTCTTTTGTATAATTGATTTTTTTTTTCAATTTTATCCTTTAATATTTGATTGGTTGGGAATTGGGCTTCGTAGTTTTTCAAGATGGAGTGTTTCTGGTCTAATGACTTGGATCATGAGTTTGAAAAATTAATACGGGTTGACATTAATTTTTTTGGATTTTTTTTTATTTCATCACTTGACATTGATTTTTTTTCTTCCAACTGGACTTTGTGATCTTTTTTTTATCAGGTTATTTTGATTTCATGACCTAAACTGCGGGTTGGTGGGTTAACAAGATTGTTTTGGGCCTTTTTATGGGGTTTTTTTTTTAAAAAAAATCTTAATATTTTTTTAGTTATGCCCTTCAAAATTTGATTCTCTTTGAAATTAATCTTCACAGTTTTTTCTATTTTACCTTTTTTTAGGTTATTCCATCAGCATGATTCGGGTTATGGGGTTTGGTCGCTTTACCTAGTTTTGATTTATTTTTTCAGGTCCTTTATGTTTGTTTTGTTTTTTTTTTCTAGTTCTATCATTCTACATTTACTTTGTTGAAAAATAAATTTTGTGATTTGTTTTCATTTACTTTATATTAGGATATTTTGTTTTTATTACTTGGGTTATATATTTATCATTCTAGATTGGATCGACTCATATCGATTTTTTTTTATTTTTTTAACATAATTTAACGAGAATTGAGCTTTATCGTTTTTCTTTTTAGTTTTTTTTTCAGGCTACTGTAATTATATTTTTTAAGTTGGTCTATTTGATATTATTATCTATTTTTTTATTATCTTATTAAAATTAAATTAATTTATTTGATTTAATTGTATCTATGATCAAAGTCGTAATTTTTTTATATTTAGAACTTAATTATGATATCTAAATATTATTTTTTATATAAAAAATAATGCACCCTATAGCGTCGCACGAATACATATATCTAATGAAAATCTATGTAACCTCAAAATTTAAAATTCAAAACATACATGAAAGATGATTAAGATGAAAACTATATTCAAGTTGTAAGAAACCTCGTAAGAAGAGAAAGAAAATCTAACACGAAAAACTCAAAATAGTCAATTTAGAAATCCATTTTAACTTTTCTCATAAAAGAAAAAAAAAATAAAAAAAGACAATGGTAGTTTCCTCCGTAAAAAAAAAAAACAAAAAACTCCTGGGATCCATTCGATGTCTATGTCACAACCGCCGGTGAATGTGAAAAAACTGATTCACCCACCAAGTAATGTTCTTCCTTTCTTGTCTATTTCTCTTGTTCCGTTGACCCCTGCCCCTACCCAGCTTACTACCTACGCACTTACCACCAAATCACACCTTTCACTTCTCTAAGATTGATCGTGTATCTTACTGAAACGACACCACCTCCCTCTCCTCCTTCGGTTACCAAAACCCGACCACTCTGCTTTTAATTCGATTCCAACAAATAATGGGATGTAATCAGTCGAAGATCGAGAATGAAGAAGCAATATCGAGATGCAAAGAGAGAAAACTGTTCATGAAAGAAGCTGTCTCCGCCCGCAACGCCTTCGCCGCCGCCCACTCTTCCTACTCTATTTCCTTAAAGAACACTGGTGCTGCCCTCAACGATTTTGCCCAAGCCGAAATCCCCCCTCACCTCTCCTCCTCCTCCTCCGAACCCATCCTCATCCAACATTCCTCCCCCTCCTCCTCCTCCGCCGCTCCTTTTCCGCCTATTTCCGACGTCCCCCCTCCTCCCCCCCCTGACCACGTGGACTTCCAGCCTTTGCAGCGAGCTGTGAGCATGCCGGAGATGAAGATTCAGAAACCGGAGCTGAAGCCGCTTGAGGAGCCCATAACTGAAGAGGATGAGACGGAATCTGAAGTTCATGATAGTGAGAGATTAGTGAGAAAGAGAAGTATTAGTAGTAGTAACAGAGCAACTTCTGTACAAGAAAATCACCATCAACAGCAACACCACCACCAGGATGCCACCTGGGATTATTTCTTCCCCTCCGTGGATAGCATTCCGGGACCGAGTTTGGCGGAACCAACCGAAATGGAGGAAGATGTGAGGGTGAATAAGGAACAAGTGCAGAGGAAAGTGTTTCAGGAGAGGGTGGAGCCACCACCGATGGTGGTGGAGGAGAAGGTGGAGAAGGCGGTGGAAGTTCCGGTTCCGGCTCCGGAGAAGAAGGCGGGTAGGAAGGTGGAAGGAGGGAGGAGGGGTGTGAAAGGGATGAACTTGATGAAGATATTCGAGGATCTTGATGATCATTTTTTGAAGGCATCTGAGAGTGCCCATGAGGTTTCTAAGATGTTGGAGGCAACGCGATTGCATTATCACTCTAATTTTGCTGACAATAGAGGTAATATTGGACTCTGTTTCTTTCTTTTCTTTTACTGTTCATTCACTGTTTCATAGTTTTGATTGTTTTTCATTTGTTGAATTGTTTTTTATGATGAAATTACATATCACAACATCTGCAGTGATGATTTTACAAAAAATGTTTTTGTAGTAGGATAGTTTGTTTACCAACGGGATGATTCCATTATGTCATGATATTTTAAAGAATAATGTTATGTATCTTATAGGGCATATTGATCACTCTGCAAGAGTGATGCGTGTAATTACATGGAATCGCTCATTTAAAGGTGTTCCTAATCTTGATGATGGGAAGGATGATTTCGACAGAGAAGAGCATGAAACTCATGCAACCGTGCTGGATAAAATGCTGGCTTGGGAAAAGAAGCTTTATGATGAAGTGAAGGTATGATGCAATGTTTATATTCATTTCATTTTACATGAAGCAGCTTTTTGTGTGTTTTGGATTTTTGCAGAGGTTCTTGCCATCTTTTGTTTAACCTATTGAATTGGCCAATGATATCTGCTACTTCCTTCTGGTATATGTCTTTAGTAGCTTACAAGATGAATATAAACATCTAGGTGGTAGATACAAAATCAAGGGTTAGAAGGATATGTATTTCATTCATGTCATAATTTTCTAGAGGTGAGATTAAAGGTTTGTTTGGCCCTATTATGCTTATACGTTTATGGTATAAATCAAACTGAATCTAAACAAACTTTGTGGGTTCTGATATACTTTTCCAGGCATGATTAGAGGGCCAAACCACCCCTATTGAACCCCTCTCTTGAAGACACACCCATTGGTACCAAGGTTGAACCTTTTGTGGCCGGAATGTGGCCGACCCAAGCGTTTCTCTCTCCTCTGCCTTTTCCACCAACTTTCTCTCGCCTCCCTCAGCTTTAATTTCAAAATGACAGAAAAATGAAGTTTAGTCTTGAATTATGAAAAATGAAAACTTCAAGGATCGAATTGAATTTTTTGGGCAAAAACACTATAGCAACCCAAAGTGTTTTTTAAGTGGTGTTATAGTGGAATGAACAATAACTTTGAACAGTAAAAACCCCATGTCTTTTAGTTTATAGTGTAATGTTTAGCCCATAAAAAAAATATTAAAATGACTTGTTATTGTGCATGCATAACCTTATTGAAGCAGAACTT
Organism: Populus deltoides; assembly: GCA_015852605.2. Taxonomy (NCBI): domain Eukaryota; kingdom Viridiplantae; phylum Streptophyta; class Magnoliopsida; order Malpighiales; family Salicaceae; genus Populus; species Populus deltoides. The sequence continues at coordinate 15,981,545 of CM027572.2, read as the reverse complement.
ACCCTCATATGGAGCTTAGCTAATCTCAATAAAACAGTGAAATTGTTGGTTGTTTGGTTGACTATGTTATTTTTGCTGAGTTAAATCATAAAGCTTCTGCTTTACAATATGCAGCACTTTTAATTGTCATCAATGATGAAGTTGATGGTAGCATGAGGTTTTTTTTTTACCTTATCCATAAAATTAAATGATTTGCTATCTACAATTTCTCAGAATTTCTATCAACAAGCAGTTTTTGCTTTAGTTCTAAAACTATAAGGAGTTGGTTATTTTTCTGGTTTTGTAGTGGAAGACTGCAGAATGATAGTTCATGTTCTGCTTCTCTTGAGACTTGAAACTATATGTTGATCTACAGCTGATTTTGTTTTTTCTCTTCCTTTTGTAGAGTACCAATCTGCAGCTACTTCATACTATGTTGTAGATCTAGGGGCCCAACAAAGTTATTTGTGAACAACAACAATTAATTAGTGATATCGTCATTTTCCTATATCGTATGTTTGGCATTTTAATCTGCGTACTTGTTTTGACCCCATTCATGCCAACTGGAATAAGTGTGCTGGTGGGTTAAATTTTATCTCCACATGAAACCGCATTTACTTGCTGTGAGTTGAAAGCTTGTTGTCAGCATTAATTAAAACTTAAATGCATTAGTTTGCTAGAGATAAGATTTTCCCTGTGGGCTTTGACCAAGCTTGTTGGTTTCCATTGTTTTTATTTTTTTTGTTGTTTCTTTCATGGTTTATGAGATGAATCTGACATGAAGTTTGGTTGCTGCTGGATAGGCAGGTGAATTGATGAAGTACGAGTATCAAAGGAAGGTTAATTCATTGAATAAGCAGAAGAAAAGAGGTGCAAACACTGAATCAATAGAGAAATTAAAAGCAGCTGTAAGCCATCTGCATACAAGATACATTGTAGACATGCAATCAATGGATTCGACAGTTTCAGAGATAAACCGTTTACGTGATGAACAATTATATCCAAAACTTGTTCAGCTTGTTGATGGGTAAGTTGCTTTATGGAAAAAGAAAAATGAATCTATATGGTTAAAGCTCCACGATATCTTATTTGTTGAAGTAGAAATTCTTATGAGACAGTATTCTGATGCATACTTCGGATTTTATGTCCTCAATTATTGTTCTAATTGCTCTTTGAATAATCAGTGCTAATTAAAGACATACGAATGATAATAATTTAAACCTTATGAATAATGTTACAAGGCAAATCAAAATGTCAGGGGTTCCATGGAATTGTATGATTAAGAATGTTTT
>CM027572.2:15809901-15979774 GCA_015852605.2 Populus deltoides | reverse complement strand
CAGGAGTGTCGAAGTAATAAATAACCCGGTAAGACCGGGGTCGAACCACATCGAGGTTAACTATATAAATTATCAATAATAATAATAATAATGATGATGATGATGATGATGATGATGATGATTTAAAGAGGACTTTGAAATGTGAAGACTAAACAATGATAAAAACAATTGTCAAGGTTAGAGGATCCACTAATTATATTTCAAATAAGTATAATAAACTCTTTTTATTACTCAACTGGAAACCATACACAAAGGAGGTTTCAATCAGATGATTTATCGTTAATGGCTCATTATAAAGTATTAACATGATCATATTAATTATCTTATTTAAGTAACACCAATACTTGTAAATATTGTTAGGTATTCATGATGCTAACTTATGTTAATAACAAATCAAGTTCCTCTCATAACAACGATGTCGGCCGAAGACTATGAATGATCAAGCATTTGATGTACCAAGTGTTATACAACATAAATCTAGATAGTCATTTAACAAGCAAGGTATTAATAATTAGTAAGATAAAAAGATAAGACATGTTAATAGCAAACTTTCTTGGATATAAACATTGAAGTCCATGTTGAGTTTATATTATACATATTCTAACACCATTAGAGAAACCTTTTCACCTTGACATAATTAACTTAGCTAAACATAATGAAGAAGAAGAACATAAATAAACTAGATAAGAACATAGTTATGATGAACAACATAAATAAGAGATTAATGAAAGCAAAACTTAAGCATTACAAAAATATAAAGAAAGAAAGCAAGAACATGATCTTGATCTAAAAATCAAGATGACTAAATACATGGCAAATGCCTTCTTTTATAGGCTAAAATTTAGAACTATTGATTGGTTGACTAACTATTTAGTTGGTGGCCAATCATTGACTTGGTGGCTGGTTTTTGACATTGTTGGCTGGTTATTGATATTGTTGGCTGGCCAAAACATCATTGTTAACATCAGAATTTGAGCATCTTGTCCCCATGAAAGTTATGGGCAATTGTCTTAGCTTTTCAATAAAAAAACCAGAGCTCATTTGGACTTCTAGAACTTGAGATATGAGCTGAAAATCGAATAGTGTCTAGGCTGCAGGACAGATTCTGACTTCTCCTTTGTTGCTGCCATTTGAACTAAAAAATGACACTTTTAAATCTTGAACTCCCATGAAAGTTTTAGGCATATGTCTTAGCTTTCCATACATATAAACCAAACCTAAATCCAAGGTCTACAACTCTAGTTATAACCCAATAACCTAATGGTGTTCCAGTTTGAATTGAACCAGCATCTCTTCTCTTAGCCCTTTCTTTGTCTTCTCAATTTCAATAATTAACGCATCAATTAATCCTTTGAGTTGTGGATAAACCTGCATTTAAAATGAGTATTTACTATAAATTAAAGGTATCTTATATTATCAGACTTGTTATTATAAAACATGCTTAAGTTAAGGAATTTAATGATACTTTAGTGTGATATGATGATATAAAGCTTTAATGAGAATGCACTTTTAAGTACCAATCACCTAGCAAGACCTTTTCCCTTGATAACATTCCTTCTGGACTGCCCCTTGTTGGTGTCTGTAAGATTCCTCTGGAAGTGCTTCCCACATCCTTCCCTATCATTTGATGAGCAAAGAATGTTTGAAATTGGTTCGATAATATTTCAATTTGAGTAGTAATTTAATCAGTCTTCCAACTTTGTTCACCGAGTTGTTCTTGCCATTTGTTTTGTTGTTCACCAAGCACTAATCCTGGAGTTCTTGTTGAAGGATCTGCATTCGCTCCTCCAATTTCTTGCAATGTTCTTCAATGTTTTTCAGCTTATGATTTTCTACCATAGTATTAGATCTTAAGGCTCTGATACTAATAGTTAATATCTCTTAACAAATCAAGAAGATGAGGCTAAGAAGCAACAAAAAAGAGTAAGAGAAGAGAGAAATGAGATCGAAATTAAACTGCAATCTATTCCTATCCAATGTAATCCATACAATGTGCTTTTATAGTAATCCACATTGAATACTAACAGATTAATCCAACTAACGCTAACTGATTAACAAACTTTGCTAACCAAATGTATTCCAACTAACTAACAGAATATTAACAACTAAACAGCAGGTTGGGTGCTCCTGGCGTCTCTAATTCCCGCTCCTTCTTGCCTCCCTATAGTAGTTTTCTTCTTGTTGCAACTTCTCCCACTATTCTGTCATCCGTAACACTAAGCAACTCAACCAAGATGAGCCAGGTACCAAACTTTTCCTCACCATTGACTGAGGAGAGTGAGAAAAAAGGAAGGCATTAGATTGAGTTTAATTCATTTATTAAATACGCAAAACGTGAGGGGGAAGGGAATGGAACGACTTTACTTAGTTCTGTTAACCTAGTTTGAATGAAATGAAATAAGCCAGGTGCGGGAGGGAAATTGAAAGTTGTGATGGCTAGGAATTTTGTATTAGATCCCTCATCTCATTCTGAAGTCAAGTAACGAGTCCTACTTCAAGAAACAGTACATGGATCGGAAGTTTCAATTGAATGTTTAGATTTCCTGGGGCATTAGATACGGATAGAGAAAGTGTGCAATGGACTCATTAGCCTATTTTAAATTCGAGTAGTTCACTTCTAACGTTCGGTGCTAGGGTTTTAAACCTGGCTCAACTCTGCTTTGAAGCATGAAATTCAATAATACAGAAGCAGAACGAGTAATCAAAGTCATCTCCTATCTGGGGTTGAGTGAACATGCATAGGTCAGTAAGATGAAGGAATGAGCTTATTCAACTAGGGTAACCAGAATACCCCATTCAAATAGAGTCTGCACCACGCGGGCTTCTGTTTAAATTATTTATAAAATATAAGGATTGGATTCTTTCTGTCTTTGTTCAAATTCGTCATCATGGTAAGAAAAATAAGAAATGTGTGGGTGGGTGCGCTTGATAAATTCACATCATGAAAAATCAAGGCTTTCCGAATGCTTGATGAATTCTGTTTGTGACTTGCACAATTTTTATCTCTACTTAATTGTGATATAATATCAAACACAAATGGAAGAGATTATTCTGCGAAAAGGCTAGGTATTAAGACCTAAGATATTTGCCCAAAAACCTAAAAGAGGAAAGCATATGGATACTCTCCTCCACTATTGTTTTCCTTTGTAGGTTGCATCTTACAAGGGGATCCGTGTGGTTTTGGTTTCTGAAACCACCACAAATCCAGTGATATCTGTGTCTAAAGAAAGCTAACTTTGACTTCATCACGAAGGCAGATTTTCTAATGGGAAACATTCTGAAAAGGTGCCAAAGTTATTCACAGACTACAACTACACTTAATACCAATTGTGCAACTAATCTCATAGAGGGAGGTGGGTTGGAAAAGCATTGAAAGATTTTCCATTTAGAAACTAGATAGTTTTGCTGCGTTTTAGAAAATTAACTTGGCAACTCTTAACATTTGCCATTCATATAAACGTGTATTTTTATAAAAAAAAACTTGTTTCTTTACTGTCATTAGTAAACAATATGGTGAAGCTATGCTGACTGGTATCCCCTTTAGTCGAGAGCATATATGAACAGGTAATAAGGTGGGATTATTCTGAAGAGCCATGAAGAGCCTCAAATGAGCCCACTGATACTGATTTTCTGTGCAACTTATTCATCCTATTGCCATTTCCGGCTCTACTTCCAGGGTCCTTCAGAACTTCAGCGAATTTCACCAACTCCGATTTCTCTATAGAATACAAGTCTTGATCCAGTAAATTTTCAAGTGACAAATCGCTAGCTCTACTTGATGAAAATCTCCTATACCAATGAGAGGATCTGGCCTCACTATTTCTCCTACTGTTCTCCAAACTCCTGGTTCTTTGGGTATCCACATAATGTCTAGATGAATAGAAGGATGGAGTTTGACCTCTAGTAGATTGCAGATCACTTGTGTTGTCAGTTGGTGTTGAAACACTTAAACTTCCATTTGGAGAATCAGAGTCTCCTGTCGCTCCAGTTCTGCTGCCTGATGATCCATGACTCTGATTGTGAGTCTCCTTTCCCAATAAAAGTCTCCTAAGCTTGTGGAAAATTTTGGTTTTGCCTGAGTGGTTTGTTTTTGGTGATAGAGAATCATCAAGTTCTCCCAGGTCTGTCATATATGAGGCTTGGGAGGATGACCAGTGATCAGGTTCAAACTCCATAATGTTGATCCCCTTCTCCATCATCCCTTTAGTATTTGCATATTCAAGTATGAGCTGTTTTGCTTTCTCCTCAGACCTGGGGCTTAGAGACTTACTAAGGTCTCTTGCAACAGTTTTACCATATGGGGGCCGAAAATTGCGCAATTCATATCGCAAGCAAGCATTTATCCAGCGGAGGTAGACTAATTCTTCAACATCAGTGCACCGGTCAGCTTGAAGTCTCTCAACTTCCTTCACCAAGTCCTCGTTTTCCTGCCTCAACTGATTGCCCAGCTTCCTTAATGTTTCTGTCTGCAAGAAAATGCAACTGGAAAATGAATCACAAATGAAGTGTATAACTAAGGAACGATGCATAATTTATTGAGAATGGATTAATTACCTCTGGATCCTCAAGAATGGAATTTGCTAGGATTTTGGTGGACTCCAGTTGAGAGGCCAATTCAGAATTTTCTAGATGCAATCTCAAGTAAGACTTCTTCAACTCTTCTGTCTCTGTTTCCAAATCCTTCAGCCTTTGCAACTTCATTTTAATATCTGAATCAGTTGCAGCAGACTTGAGTTCCTGCTCTTGCAATCTAGAAACTATGTTTTGAAGGGACAATATCTGTTCTCTGTTCTGCTCTGCTTCAGACCTTTGTTTTTTCTTCAGCAGTTTAATTTTTGTTCTGGCAGCATTAAGCTCAGTAACAACTTTCACATGATCAGCCACTTGATCATGCAGTCTTCTGTTATCAGCCCGTAGGGATTCAATTTTCAGACCAAATAACTTAGCCTCCATGTTGTTTATTTTCAAACGGTTTTGCAACTCCATCACAGCTGTTTCTTGCTCTTTATGACCATAAAACTCAAGCATTTGGACCTCAAGGTTCCTTTCCCTTCCTCGAAGCATTTTAACCATGTTCTTCAGATGTTTTATCTCTTGCTCATAATTGCCCTTTTCCGCACCTTTGAATGATCTTGGAGTTCCCACATCTGACCCTGGTGTTTCATCTTTGCTAGGAGACGTCCCAGAATTATGAACATTAAAGTCAAATTCCTTCATGAAATCATTGAATTCGGGTAAGAGGTACCCATCTTTATCCCCACTCTGTCTACTGCTTGGATAAAAAACCTTTGAATTATCAACAGCAACCTTGAGCATGTACGAGTCTTCCTATTGAACAGAAATCATAAAATGTTGATTCTTAAAATTAAAAATTAATAACCAAGACATAAAATTTATGCCTTTTGAAGTGCCATAAACCATAGGACAATGGCCAAACAAACGGGTGGGAGAATTTAGTTTCCTAAAATGACTCATGACCAATGGAGTACAAGGTACTCCATCAAAAAAATCAATGTGACAGATAATACAACAAACATCCCCATCACTATTGCAGAAAAATAAAAGGAGCGAAGGTAATATTTAATCACCATATTAAAGAAGTAAAATAATTTATTTTGGAGTCCTGATATATTTTACCTAGGCAGAACTTAGAATAGAGTCCTTCCATGACCTAGTAAGCACATAATTTTCACTAATTTCTTCGCCTTTTTCTTGAGGGAGAGGTGGCAGGTTCAATTTTTACTGATATATTCACTAAAAGTAAGCATGTAGTAAGATGATGAGGTAACAAAACAATTTCTAATATCAATTGGATAAACCGAGTTTAGATATGTTTATACAACAAAATTGTTCCATTAAAAAACGCAAAGTAAAACAAAGAAAATACTACAAGGTTCACCAATCACCACTCTGCAATTAATTTATTTTTCATAAAAATGAATATCTATATAAACAAACTAAAAAAAAAATGCTACCTTGCCATCTTGAACACACCACCATCAGACACTTTCTAATTCAAGAGTTAATCAGCCTAAATGTATTGAAAATTGGCGACAGAAAACATTATCCTGTGCAATCAAAATTTATGAATGAAACTTACATGTATTTCTGTTGAAATTGAAGTCAAACTGCCAGAACTGGATGTTCTCTTAGTCACTTGAAGATCATCTCTGCGCCAAGATCTTTCCCTTCCTACATCAACTTCAGTACTATGATCTATGAACAATGAAAATACACAGAATTGTCCAAAGGCAGACAGAAACTAAAGCTTGACCAATCAGTGGATAAGGAGAGCAAACCTGAAGAGCGTGGGGAGTGAGGAGGCTGGGAAGATTTATTCCTGTTGGTTTTCAAGCGTGAAAGGAGAAATCCAGCAATAGAGACAGCTAAAGCTGCCCCAAATTTGAGTAAAACGGGACTTATATCTCTTTTATCTCTTACCATCGTGTATACTAGTAAACAAAATTCTATATCTACAGGTCAACTTATGAATACACATGTGAATAGAGAGAAAGATCATAGGTCTTCTTCTTCATCATCCTCCATCTACATGGCCAGAACAACTAATATTAGCCAGCCTAATATTTAAAATAACAGACAAAAAGACCATTAAAATGGGAAGAAAAAAATGAAGGAGCAAAACCCATGTATACGATTAATCTTGGTTCCAAAGAAACATAGAGAAAGACCAAGAACCACACATGGTCCTTAGTATATAAAACCAAGAATCCAGAATAAGCCAAACCTTATACATTTAATACATTAGTTTTAGGGTGAGAGATGGCCAAAAAAGAAAGAAAGAAATGAATGATCAAAGAAGCTAAATTTAATTCAAAGCATGCTAATTTCTTCCAAACAGGAAGCTTGGAAGATTAAACGAACGATGACGATGATGATGATGACGACAACGACCATAGCAACAATTAATGAATACAAAAAAAGCAACTTCTTAATCAACCATTCTGATTCTGGGGGGAATACAAAAGATTTTTTATCTAACAATTCACTGATCAAACCAGAAAGGTTCAAAGATATCAAAAACAAGAGAAACCCATGTCAATAAGACACAGTGCATGCCCCTAAACAGAAATAGATGTCAAAAGAAGCCAAAAACAAAAGAAAGGAAAAAAAAAAACAAAAGCCAAACTGGAAGGAAAACACAGAAAAAAAGAAAACTAACCATTAAATCGAGGGATGGAATGTCAAATGTGAAGTCTGATTATTGTTTTTATGATCTGGCCTTTCTTCTTCTCTCAAGCCAGAAAAATCAATCTTACTAACAAGCAAAATTAGTATTGTTACAGGTGTTTAGCAAAGTTATTACAGAGAATGCGGTACAAATTTAAGTGTTTTTTTTAAATGAATTAATTTTTTTTTTATTTTTGATATAAATATATTAAAACTTCAAGAGATTTTGTTTTTTTATTTATTTATCAAAAAATAAAATAAAAGGTTAATAAATTTTCTGAATCCTTGTTCAAACGGTTTCGAAACAATGAAATGATATGGAGAATCCTAAATAAGGAATTGATTAAAAAAAAAATTCACTCTCCACTCTCGCTCAATATTTTATTTTATTTTTCCTTTTTTTAAGAGTTGTATTTGCAAGAAAAATCTAAGTCAAACTTCATTTGAATATATTTAGTTAAAATGTTTTTTTAAAAAATCGGATTAGGATATGAAAACATGAATGAGAATATTCTAACTCATATTCTATTTAATTTTTACTTTTTTTTTCACTCACATTGTTTTATCTTGTTATTTTATTTTTACTTGCACTTAATTTTATTTTCTAATCCTTTTACCTGTCTGCTTAGAACTAAAATAAAATATGCAAAATATTAAAGATTTTTAAAATTGCTAGATTTTGAAGAATTTGAGAAATGTTATGACTATGTTTTTTGTGTGTTTTTCAAGAAAGTTTTGCAAAATAATGAGAACCCAAATTAAGTGCTCATGTTTGGACAAAATTGGGTATATGTTATAGAATGAGTTGATTATAATATTATTTGTGTATTATATGTTATTTTTTGGTTTTTTCTTTTTAAGAGTTTTTAAATTTTTTTTTTTTGAGTTTATTTTGGATCATTAATCTTTAATACTCAGTGGACATCCTAATTAAGGGTTATCATTTAATTAGATGCCACATATTTAGCATGATGGTACTCATGAAAAAAAAATATATTGTCAAGTGTTGTATTCAAGTCTTATTAATGTGATTTTATTATTGAGAAGGTATAAATTTCACAAATTGGTAATTGTATTTATATAAATAACTAAAAAAAAGTTAAAAACTTTATGATCATACACATAACTTCATTAAAATTTAGCCTTAAATATGTTTCTCAATAACAAATTATTCTAACTTTATTTTAAAACTCACTTTATAATAAGTCAAAGTTGAATTCAACTTAACTTGTTTGGTTTGGGTTCATAAACTATTTCAATTAGATTTGTGAACTAGGTTTATAAACAAACTAATTTAATAATTCTTAAGTATGTTCATATCTAAATTTGTAAGCAATTGAAAAAAAGGAGATTAAATGCAACTTGTTAACAATTGAAAAGTTTGTGAAAAAATTTCAAAGTATAATCTATTTTTACATGTCATCAGTAAACTTGTATAAACTCATATAATATCATCCTAAGTGGCAGGGTCCATGGTATACACTTGGTTTTTGCTGATGATGTACTACTTCTTTGCCATGGGGATAGATCATCGATGGATATTTTCCTCCAACAGCTATAGATCTTTGGGAGGATGTCGGGCCTTGATATCAATGCAGATAAATCCGCTATCTATTTTGGAGGTGTTGATGAGATGTCCAAGCTTTTGATCTTGCAGGATTCTAGCTTTTTGAAAGGCTTTTTTTCCCTTCAAATATCTTGGTGTTCCCGTGAGCCCTCATAGGCTACTGGCTAGTTAATTTTCTCCTTTGCTGCACAAGCCAAGGTTGGATGGGGAAGCATCTTTCTTATGGTAGGAGACTAGAACTCTTACAGACGGTTATTCATGGGATGGTTCAATTTTGGGTCAACATCTTTCCTTTACCCTTTACTGTTTTCCATCAAATTATAAGTCTGTGTAGAAACTTCATTTGGAGTGGCAATATCTTGCCACACCATCAGGCTCTTGTTGCTTGGAAAACAGCTTTGTCTTTCTAAACAGCTTCTTGGCTAAGCAATTATGGAATGTCCATTCCAAAACTGATTTTCTTTGGATCCAATGGGTTCACCACTATTATCTTCATCAAACTTCCATATAGGATGCTACGGTTCAAAAAACCTCTTCGTCATTATGGAAATCGATTCTCTCTCTTAAGAGTGAACTGCTGTAAGAGTGTAGAGAACATCCTCAAGTCCTCTCTTCGCTGCACAGCTGAGATACCTCATCTGGTCTATACTCGACAGCTGCGTATGAACCTTTCAGATTTAGAAGTATTATGGTTTCTTGGGAATAAACCGGTCCCGGGAACAACAGTCATTGCCTTGGCACAACTTGGTGTTATGGCTAGCTGTAATTGGCAAACTCAAAGCCAAAGACAGGCTATCTTTCTTGGATCCTAACACGACTTGTGTCTTGTGCTCTCAAGGTGAGGATTCACATGGCCACCTATTTTTTGCTTGTACCTGGGCATCTTCCATATGGACTAAAATCAGTCGTGGCTCGTATTACAAGGCGTATGTCAACTCTCAATAGTGCTTTGAGGGGCTTAAAATCATGTCGTAATGGGTTAGAATTTAGAATGAGAAGGGTTTCTCTTGCCATAGTTGTCTACCTTATTTGGCAAGAAAGGAATAAAAGAGTCTTTGACAGCAATTGCAGCTCTGTCGACCGCATGTTTCGTAAGTTCCAGATTCAGTTTTACACCATTTTTTACTTTCATGAAAAAAGACCCTTCTCGTATTGATGTTGGCTAGCATGTTTGCTCCTCCAGGTTGCTGTCTGTAGGTGATAGGTTTGCTTTTGTCATTTGCTGGTTCTGCTGTTACTTGGATCTCATTTTCCTGCTGCTTCTCCTAATGGTAAAGTTGGCGAGCTTTCACTTCCCTGTTACAGTCCTGATGGTCTCTCCTTCAGGCTATGCATACTGTCACAACTATTAGTTATGTGCCTTTATTGCATCTTTACTTTTCGCATTGCTGGGTTAATTTCGACACCATCGATCTTGGTTTGGTTTCATCCTTAACCTCTCATAGATTTTGTTATTGTTGGCTTAGCATGGCCAGTTTTGCTAGGGAGCTTGTTTTCTTTTTGGTTTTATTCTTAGTTTAATTTTTGCTTCGGAGTAGTTGGTTATTTTTGTATCAGTTAGGTTGTTTTTCGGTCTCTGTTGATTTAGGGAGCATGTCCCTCTTCATCTGTACATGTATATGGACTTGCTGGTTTTTCAGTATGGTTACTTTTGATCTTTATATGTAACATCCCCCATTCCGGGATAAAAACAATAATCTCATGTCAACCAAAAAATAGAGTAATTATATATATATATATTCATGGTTTTCGTATTAAAATCTACCAAAATTTTGACAAAGTCCCCCCATACCAGAAGGTCTCAAGTTATCAACATGTAACCTGTTTACACTTTTAATAACTCGCATCTCATAACTTATTCCTGACCCAATCACCCTGGGTTTCAATTCCACAAATATTCTCACACCTATCAACCACAATATTTATGGTATACATTATATAACAAAATATCATTATGGATGGATAAAAAAACTATAAATACATAGCCATGAAATATGGTTATATGAACTACAAAGTTAAGTTCATTCAATCAAGTTTAAACATTAATAATACAAAATTAAGTTATACAAACATTTTCATGTTTACAAAATACAAGGGTATACTCCCTAGAACCTAAATTACAAGAAGGGAACATAAGTTAGGATCTACTCATATCGTGCATGTGATGATCCCCAAACAAAATACATATTATTGAAAGGTGAATATAACAACACGAATATCTAACAATTTCAACAGGGTAACATGCATTTATATTTTGTTCACTTCTCCCTTCTAGTTTTCATTAGAATCACTTCCTTATTCCACTATTAATAACCATTCCCTCTTCCACTATTAACCTCCATTCCAGACTTTATAAGATCAAACATGATTATTTTTGTTTAACACATTACCGATACCAATTTCACTCGGTATCATCATCATCACCCCATAGGAGTCGATGTAAGGTGATCCCCTTACCTGGGATACTAACATACACTAAATGTATGCTAGCCAAAACATGGTGATCCCCTTACATGGGATCCTAACATACACTAAATGTATGCTAGTTAATACATGTTTGATCCTCTTATCGGGGATCCTAACATACACTAAATGTATGTTAGTCCAAACGTGGCAATCCACTTACCCGGGATCCTAACATACACTAAATGTATGCTAGTTTACGCCTCAAATCACACTTCTCATACTTCCTTTGTCAGTGATAATTTCATCACTTAGCAATTTACACAACAACCTTTCCCCTTGAATACACATACATTCAGTAATTCACATTTTACATCGATAATATTTATTAAATAATGGAATTTAACTAGAAGGTATAGGTGTGATTCACTTACCTGTAATAGAAGCTCTACTCGTGCTCCCCTGTTGCTGCTGTTGCACCACACCTATAATATATATTGTTTTATTTTTGAACTATTACTATCTGACCTCTTCTTGGATTTTTAACTATATCTGGAGTTATAGAACTCTGATTCAAGCGAGATTAGTCTCGTTGGAAAGCTAAGACATGAGGCTACAAGTTCTCTGAAGGAAGGAGAACCCAATTCTGCCTCTAAAATAGTCAAAATTTCTCATCAACAAACATTTGGACTGTTACTGTCTGACCACTCCTCAGATTTTTAACTATATCTAGAGTTATAGACTCCAATTCAAGCGAGATTAGTCTCGTTGGAAAGCTAAGATATGAGGCTACAAGTTCTTTGAAGAAGAAAAACCCAGTTTTTCCTCTAAGACAGTCAAAATTGCTCGTCAATAAACATTTGGACTGTTATTATCCAATTGTTATTGTCTTGTTTTTGAATTGTTACTGTCTGACCTCTTCTCAGATTATTAACTATATCTAGAGTTATAGAACTCTGAATTAAGCGAGATTAGTCTCGTTGGAAAGCTAAGACATGAGGCTACAAGTTTTCTGAAGGAAGAAGAACCCAGTTCTGCCTCTAAGATAGTCAAAATTGCTCATCAACAAACATTTGGACTGTTACTCTCCAATTGTTCTTGTCGTTTTTTTTGAACTGTCTTGCTCGACCTCTCCTTAGATTTTTAACTATATCTAGAGTTATAGAACTTCGATTCAAATGAGATTAGTCTCATTAGAAAGCTAAGACATAAGGCTACAAGTTCTCTGAAGGAAAGAGAACCCAGTTCTGCCTCTAAGATAGTCAAAATTTCTCATCAACGAACCAGACCTACTACCCTATAGGGTCTGTCATGACCCAGTCTCATTTGGTGACCCATAGCTAGAGTTCTATAATTCCAAATTGAGCAAAACCAAGTTCATTAGTTAGTCAACATCCAAAACTACAATTTCTATGAAGAAATCTGATCCTAATTCCTTCATCCTCCTACCCAAAATCCCTTTGAATGTCAAGAGACGAAACTGTCCAAATTCGTCAACCTTTCCATTTACACACAACACATGAAGTTCTTTAGTTCAACAACTCATACCTTTTCCTCAATTCAAGTCTAAGAACTCAAATCTATAATTTAACATCCATACATCAATTTATAATCGACTTTAAAATGACTCATAAGACCATGTTTAGAATACCTTACCCGGTATGAATCAAGGTTTCGATCTCTCCTTTTCTTTCTAATGACAGCCGACCCTCCCCTCTTCTTTTCTTGTTCAATTTTTCTTGTTAATCCCTTGCCCATTAGTGTTTATTCTACATATAACCATTAATCTTGGATGGGTTCTTGAAATTTTAGTGTTTCTCTCTTGATCTGTAAAAATGGATACAAAAACTCCCTCTTTTCTTTCTTCACGATAGCTGCAAATTTGTTTTTGGTGAGAAAAGGAGTATTTATGCTCTATAATTATTCTTATTTGCATTTAGACCCCATTTTCTTTATGTGTATTTGTTTTACCCCCACTTCTTTTTAGTTCAGTTAATTTTCTTTAATTTAATGCAGTTTTGATTTTCTCGGGATTTATATTATACATACTTACATTTTGATAATAATAAAAAGATGTTTATTTAATTTGTTGTTGTAGATTAGAATATCATCAAAATACACAACCATAAACTTACTTATAAACAAACACAATACATGATTCATTAAATGCATAAACATACTAGGTGCATTTATAAGTCTAAACGGCATTACTAAGCATTCATACAAATCGTACTTGGTCTTAAATGCAGCTTTCCACTCATTACCTTTCATCCTAATCTATTGGCACCCATTTTTCAGAATGACATCGAGCCTAGGAATGTAATGTTTATACTTTACCATTATATTATTGATGGCTTGGCAATCAATACACAACCTTCATATTTCATCATTCTTAGGCACAAGTAACACTAACATGGCACACAAGTTTATACTCTCACGAATGTACCCCTCCTTTCTTCATTAGCTCATCAATTTTCCTTTGAAGCTCCTTCGTCTCTTCGAGAATGCTTTTATAGGCTGGTTGAATAGGAATCGCAGCCCAGAGTACAAAATCAATTTGATATTTTATTCCTCTCAAGGATGGTAATTCACTAGGAATATTTTCATGAAACATATATTTAAACTCCTGCAATAAAGAAACAACACTAGGCACAACATGATCAGGATTGTTAGTATTAAAGAAAGCCTCATTATACATAAGTAAAATCATTGGCTTGTTAGTGAAAAATATAGACATGACCTCACATTCTTTAGCATAAAAATTAGGTTGTTTCTTTAGTTTTTCCACATAATTCTCATCATACTTGCTGACTTTCTTCACTCCTCTTGTCTTATCTCCACTCTTAGCTAGATTTCGGTAGTGGCTGAATGGTCTGATTTGTTTGAAGTATTGATCGAAGTTTGTTTGTGTTTAGATGGGTGGCTAAATGAGTTGCAATAGTGTTTTGGGTTCTTACCAACATTAATGGTCTTCTCTCCCCTTGTTCCCCGCCTTGATTTTCTCTCTTAATAGCCTCATGCTCACCTTTTAGCTTTATTTGATCATTATATATGTAATATCCCACATCGGCAAGTGAGGACTTGAGGGAGGGTCTTATATGAGCATGCTCACCTTGACTAGTAAGACGCATTTTGGGGCCATGCATGGCTGCCAAGAACAAATCTGTGAGGAGGAGCAGGGGTCGAGGTGCCTAAGGTTGGCGAGACAAAGATCCCTTAGATGATACAATATCTCATGCTCCAGTAAATCACGTGAAACCTTGCAGAGAGGAACCACAGTAGCGGAGGAAGGCTAGAGGCCTAACCGAATAGAAGAAGTACCCCTAGCTGTAGGGAGGCAACAAGTTCCTAGCAATGAATGAGTGGGTGACACCCAGATCAAACAACACATGCACATTAAGCTTATTCATTAGTAGCATATCTGCCACCACATCCGTTGTAGCCCTAACCTCTTCTTGTGTCAAATGGAAGACCCTCCTTAGGATCCGATCATTTTGTGCCTTCGGCCTCCCTCAACTAGAGTTTGCCCCTGATTGAGAAGACCTCACCAGCCTATTCACTGTGGAATGACCTGTGATGGCTCGACTTCACTGCCTATAACTCTATACTTGCTTGGTGTTCTTATTAGGGCACTCCTTCTTATAATGACCTCTTCCGCCACAGTAATGACACCCTTGTCCTAGATACTGGCAGTTTCTCCATCTATATCCTTCCCTTTGCACACAAAGCATTGTCCTAGTGAAACTGAGTAGTCCCTAGGGTGCCGTTGTCCACATTTTACACAAGGAGGATAGTCAACACCATTGTGGTCGCTGGTCCCTGCTGGAGAGTTTGTCCTTGAATGCGACTACCCCCCATCATTCTCCCACTTGATTGTTGGTGGAGCAACACCGTTAAGGGCCTTTTTTTCCTATACTGTTCAAACACTCTACTCTTTCTTTTTTTTCAAAAGTGGTGGTTTGCTGCTGGGATAATCCCCTTCTCTCTTTTTGCCTATACCTAGATGCCCCTATTGACCTTCTCCAATACAGGCCTTTAGAGCCTGTGCAACCTCAATTAACTCCCTCACAGATTTAAATCATAAGGCGATCAATCCTTGTCTCAAATCTTGTCACAAACTGACACGATCAAAGAGTTGATGTCTTATCCCAAGTGTAGGAGTGTCAAAGTAATAAATAACCCGGCAAGACCGGGGTCGATCCATAGGGAGGTCATATATATATATATATATAATTTAACAAAGAATTAAAGAGATCTTTGAGGATCCACTAATGGTATTAGAAATAAGTATAGTATAAACTCTTTTTATTACTCAACTGGAAACCACACACAAAGGAGATTCTAATCGGATGATTTATCCTTAATAGTTCATTATAAATTTTTAACATGATCATATTAATTATCTTTTTTTAGTAATACTATAATTTTAAATATTGTAAGGAGTTCATGATGCTAACTTATGTTAATAACAAATCAAGCTCCTCTCATAACATCGATGTCGGCCAAGACTATGAAGGATTAATTATTTATTGTACCATGTGTTATACAACACAAATCTAGATTAATCATTTAACAAGCAAGGTATTAAGAATTAGTAAGATAAAAAGATAAGATATATTAATAACAAACTTTCTTGGATATAAACATTGAAGTCCATGTTGATTTTATATTATACATATTCTAACACCATTAGTGAAACCTTTTCACCTTGACATAATTAACTTAGCTAGACATAGTGAAGAAGAAGAACATAAATAACCAAGATAAAAACATAATTATGATATAAGTTAATGATGTAACCATATTATTCAATAGTTTCACCCACATTTAACTAGTGTTTTGCCTATGTTTTATATATAAAATGCCTTAATATTCTTTATTTTATGTTTTGAAGGCACTTTTGGATGAAAGATGCAAAAAGTAGTAAATTGGAGATAATTGGCAGATTTGACCTTCAGTCGATGTTTTGTGCAGAGCGTGAGCTCTAGAGGTTGAAATGAAGTGATTCCAGTGGCATTAAAAAGCTAACATCCATACCTTTCTAGACATCTAAGGCAAGAAAATAAAATAAGGAAGAGCATGGAAATCGCAGCCTTCAAAGTCAAATCTCGCAATCTGCCAGTGTTGACCTTCGGCTATTCCAACTTGAATATCTCGAGCTACAGAAGTCCAATTGATGCAAACTCAATTTTTTTGGATTCATGACTCAAATTTCTATAAACGCTCCAAATTGCAGCCAAAAAATATGTCATATGAGGGAGATATGATTTTTCAAAGATGACATCTGAATTCTGCCAGCAAACAGGTTTCGTGAAGAAACGAGTCCAAATTACGTTCCGAAGCATCTAAACCGATATCCAAGTTTTTATTTCAGCAATTTAGCTCCTCTAAGTCAAAGCTTGAAGATTTCATACAAGGCTATTTCTCCTTTTTTAGGAAAATAGTTATTGAAGTACTTAAATGTAAACAGTCTACTTAATGGAGGACTATTTTGTAAAATAGAGACCTAGGGTTTCCTAAGATATAAAAAGAATGAGAGAAGAGAAAGGGAGCAGCCAGCCAAGAAGAGAAAAATGCCCCCTTCCTCTAAGAAACCCTAAATTATGCATTCTTCCTTCTTTTTGATTAGTTGTCAACAAACATGCAAGACTAAACACTTTTTCTTGGTTGCAAGGACACGGAAACCTTCAGATTTCAAGAACTATGAGATTTATTTTACCTTTTCTTTTCAGTTTATATGATGAATATGTTTGTTCTCCTATGCTTATTTTTCCTATGATTTTTTATTTTAATTGCTAGAGCGGACTCTAAGTTATTATTGTAGACAATCTATTGCTAAGTTTGATATCAAAACCGGAGTTGTGGTATATGAACTTGTGAAGCAACTGAGTTTAATAATTGTGGCGGATCTATGTTATTAATCTTAGAGAGAACATTCAATCAAATCAAACATAGACTGCGGACAGTTATGTTTTCTTGATTAATCAACTTATCTAGTTCTTATGGCTGCCATTAAATTAAATTACTAGTGCGGACACTGTGGTTGTTTAATAGTTAAGGTTAGTTATACAGCGGATCCGTTAACTAACCAATGTTAAGAAGAGATAAATATTCAGAATATAAATTGATGTTTCGTTTCCATGATCAATTCTGATTTCTGTAGGTGGATGTGTGCTTGTGACCAAGGTTTGTTCTCTTGATAATTTTCTGATTTTATTAAATTTCGTTTGATAGTTTTCTGTTTTCTTTTGCTTTAGCCTAGATAACGTCCAAACCCCCCCAAATTGCATATCATCTAGCATAAAAATCTGACTTGAACTTCCTCGTGGGATCGACCCCTTGCTTACTCTATATTATCTTGTGTTTTGTGTTTGAAGATAGGGTAATTAATTTGTGCGACCGCGACATCGCAACAGTTAACTAAGAGTAGTAAAGGAAATAAAAAACATAAACAAGAGATTAATGAAAATAAAACATGAAATAAAACTTAAACATTACAAAGAGAGAAAACAAGAAAATGATCTTGATCTGAAAATCAAGATGTCTAAATTTATGGCAAATGCCTCCTTTTATAGGCCAAAAAGAACTATTCATTTGGTAATTAACTATTGAATTAGTGGCCAACTAATGACTTAGTGGACTTGGTGGTTTAGGTATACATTTGTTTTCTGGACGAAATGACATTGCCATAATCAGAATTTGGAAAAGTGGTCTTCATGGAAGTTGTAGGAATCTGTATCCGCTTTCCACCCAAAAGACGAATGAGCTCATTTGGACTTCTAGAGCCCGAGATATAGACTGAACATTGAACAGTGTCGGGGTTGTAGGACAAATTCAGACTTCTCTTTTGATGCTAAGATTTGGACTCCAAAATGGCAGAATTGAGTCTTAGACTTCCATAAATGTTTTAGACCTATGTCTTAGCTTTCTAGCCATATAAACCAAACTGAAATCCAAGATCTACATCTCTAAATATGATCCAATGACTGAATGGTGTTCCAGTTTGAATTGAACCAGCATCTCTTTTCTAAGCTTAGCCTTTTCTTTGTCCTTTCACTCTCAATAGTTACTCACATCAATTAATCATTTGAATTGTGAGATATGCCTGCATTTAAAATGAGCATTTACCATAAATTAAAGCTATCTTATATTATCAGACTTGTTATTATAAAACATGCTTAAGTTAGGGAATTTAATGATACTTTAAGTGCAATATGATGATATAAAGCCTTAATGAGAATGCACTTTTAAGTACTAATCACAAACCATCTCTCAGCTTCTCAATCATATGTTCTTCTGTCGGCACATAACGTAGGGCAAATAATGAGAGATCATGGAACCTCCTTTCATATTCCAATACCAACATATCACCATGTCTTGAAGCCAAGAACTCTTTTTCCTTCATCTTACGATGGTATCTGAAATAAAACTGATTCTCAAACTCTTTCTTGAAGTCACTCCAAGTTAGTGTCTTGGTTGCACACCTCAGCTGAATTGTTTCCCACCATGTCATGGCCCTGTCGAATAATAATTGGGTTGCACAATTCAACCTCAAACCCTCAGGTATATTTATCTGGATCATGGTCTTCTGTACCTTTCTGATCCACCTCCCAACTATCTCTGCATCCTATTCCCCCATATATGGTTAACAACCCATTTCCCTCGTTGAAACATCCCCAAATCCAGGATAAAAACATCAATCTCATGGCAACCAAAAAATAGAGTAATTAATTTTTTTCTATATATATATAGACACACACACATACATGGTGTTCATATTAAAGTCTACCGAAATTTTGACGGAGTCTCCTCTATACCGGAAGGTCCCAAGTTATCGACATTTAACATGTTTACACTTCTAATAACCCACATCTCCTAACTCAATCACGACCCAATCATCCTGGGTCTCAATCCCACAAACATCATCATACATATCAACCACAATATTTATGATATATATTATATAACAAATATCATTATGGATGGATAAAATAAATAAATAAATACACATACATGGAACATGGTTATATGGATTACAAAGATTAAGTTTATTCAATCAAGTTTAAACATTAATTATACAAATTAAGTTATACAAATGTTTCCATGTTTACAAAATACAAGGGTATACTCCCTAGAACTTAGATTACAAAAAGTGAACATAAGTTATGATCTACTCCTAGAGTGCATATGATGGTCCTGAAACAAAATACATATTATTGAAACATGAATATCACAATAAATAGAACAACACAAATATCTAACAATTTAAAAAGGCAAACATGCATTCATATTTTATTCATTTCTCCCTTCTGGTTTTCATTGGAAACTCTTTCTCATTCAACTACTAAAAACTGTTTCCTCTTTCATTATCAACCTCCATTCAAGATTTCATAAGATTAACCATGATTATTTTCTCTTAACACATTACCGATACCAATTTCACTAGTATCATCATCATCGCGTAAAAGTCGATGCAAGGTGATCCCCTTACCCGAGATCCTAACATACACTAAATATATGCTACCTAATACATAGTGATCCCCTTACCTAGAATCCTAACATACACTAAATGTATGCTAGTTCACGCCCCATATCACACTTCTCATATTTTCTTTGTCAGCAATAATTTCATCACTTGGCAATTTACACAAAAACTTTCACCTTGAATACACGTACATTCTTCATTCATCCTGGCAGTACTAAGATGTAACCATTACAAATTCTAGTATGGAAGTGGGAGATGATCATCATGGATTTTATGTCGGGATTTCCCAAAGGGAGGAAAGGAAATGATGCGATATGGGTCATCATAGATTGATTGAGGAAATCCACATTATTCTTGCCCATAAAGATGATTGATTTGGTAGACAAGCTTGCCAAGATCTACATAAAAGAGGTGGTACGACTCCATGGGATTCCAATGTCCATTGTATCAAATCAAGATCCTAGGTTCACCTCCCGACTTTAGTCGAGCATACAACACTCCATGGGGACAAGATTGGACATGCGCACTGTGTTTCACCCCCAAACTGATGGCAAATCAGAAAGAGTCATCCAAGTCTTGGAAGACCTTTTACGGGCATATGTACTCGAATTTAAAGGAAACTGGGAGGAACACATAGTATTGGTGGACTTCACGTATAACAATAGTCACCAAGCCATAATAAGGATGGCCTTGTATGAAGCCCTGTATGGTAGAAGGTGCAGGACTCCTTTATGTTGGGAAGAAGTTGGGGACCAGAAATTGTATGGCACATAGTTGGTTCAAGTCGCCATGGAGAAAGTGAGAACCATCAGGGATCGTATAAGTTGTGCAGGATAGACAAAAGAAGTATGCTGATGTGAGGGGGGAGACCTCTCAAGTTCAGTATAGGGGACCAAGTGTTCCTAAAGGTAGTCTTGTGGAAGAACATGTTACAGTTCGGATTGAAAGGGAAGTTAACTCCCCACTTTATCGGACCCTTCAAAATCTTGTAGTGAGTCAGGCCAGTAGCCTACAAAGTGTACTTACCCCCACAGTTAGCCAAGGTTTATGATATGTTCCATATCTCCTTATTAAGAAAGGCTGGCGTGGATCCCGCCTGAATCCTACCTCAAGTTCTAGTAGAAGTCAAGGAAAACTTAACACTCGAATTGATGCCCATAAGCGAGAAGTGAAGGAGCTATGGAACAAAAGGATTCCCATCGTCAGAATCTTATGGCAAAATACTCAAATAAAAGAGGAAACTTGGGAAAGGGAGTCCAAAATAAGGAAAGAGTTGAACCACCAGGTATGGATTCTGAAACCTCTTAAATTTTGAGGATGAAATTCATGTTAAGGGGGGAAGAATGCAAACACCAAACAAAAATGAATGCCAAAAGTCGACCCCACTGTCGCTGCTGATACCTGAATCGACAGCCACATAGTTTTCGCTGCCGATCCCTGAATTGGCATCGACACAGTTTTCACAGCGAATCGACAGCGACATGATTTTCACTGCGAATCAACAGCGACATAGTTCATTGCTGATTTCTTGAATCGTTAATGACACAGTTTTCGGTGCTGATTTTCTGGATCGGCAGCAACTCAGTTTTCGGTGACAATTTGTGAACCAACAGTGGTTGTGTACGCCGATGAATTTATGAGTCAACTCGTGGCTGTAATGCCCGCAAAAAATGAAGTAAAATGTCGGCTCATGCTAGGTGATAGTTAGGGGAGCAGATCGACTTGCCTTGAGGAGTTAAGAGGGGGAGGAGAAACCGGTCTAGGAATAACTAAAGGGGGACATGAATAAACTTAAACCCGTACCCAAACACCCCAACTCTTTAAGAGGGGGTATAAATACAAGGAGGAGAGAGAAGGTGACCCTTCCTCTTCCAAAAGCTATCTACAACAACTGCATGTTTAGCTGCATGTTTCTCTTCTCTTCCTCCTTCCCAACAGAAACTTAAACCAAATCAGCAGAGAGTGCCCCTTTGAACATGTTTGAGAGAGAGATAGAGTTGAGACCTTGAGTGAAGGTCGAATAACTACTTAGAGGAAGGGAGAAGGGGTTGAAATAGGTGGGAAGAAACTGATAGAAGAAAAAGAAACGAAAGAGGAAGAAGAAGGGGGAGAACCGAGAGAAGGAGAGAAGGAATACTACCAAATTGTTGAGAGCCACTTAGATTCTAAAGGTAAGGGTTATGTAGTATCCTTTCCCCCTTGTTCTTGAGACCCAGAATCGAAAATGATGAAGAAAATTGACCTAAGACCCCTATGCTAGCTGTGAAGGAAACCGAAATCAACTTTGAGGACAAGGAAATAGAGATGAAATGAGGCCAATTTCCAGAACATCTAACAAAGAAAAATGAATAAAATGAAAAGAACAAAACATGGTAAAGGGCAGACCATAGTTATAGGGTTGGTCTGAATGCATTATGTAGAAAATACATGTGTTTGTTCATGTTAAGATCATGTAACTCTGTTGGGATTTGATGATAGATATGTGTTGGAATTGAAAATGCATGTGTATGTTCATGTTAAGATCATATAACTCTGCTGGGATTTGATGATAGATATGTGCTGGAATTGAAAATGTATGTGTGTGTTCATGTTAAGATCATGTAACTCTGCTGAGATTTTATGACAGATTATGCGTTGGAATTGAAAATGTATGTGTGTGTTCATGCTAAAATCATGTGACTTTGCTAGAACCTAATGACAAATTGCGTACCTGTTGCGAATTTGTGATTCACTGTCAAAATTGAGTTGTCTGCAGCGAATTAGCATTTACTGCCAAAAGTGTGTGTTCTGTAGCGAATTTATGATTCGCTACCAAAATTGTATTACCTGCAGCGAATTAGCATTCACTGTCGAAATTGTGTTGCCTACAACGAATCAGCGTCTGCTGCTGAAAGTGTGTTGTCTGCAGTGAATTTGTGATTTGCTGCCAAAATTGAGTTGTTTGCAACGAATCAGCGATCACTGCTGAAAGTGTGTTGGTTGTAGTGAAGTAGCATTCACTATTGAAGTTGAAGTGCCTGCAGCGAAACAATTTTTGCTGCCGAATTGTGTGGTGCCTGCAGCGAACCAGTTTTCACTGCTGAATTATGTAGCCAGTAGCATATCAGTTTTCACTGCCAATTTTCTATAATAGACTACCCGATTAGAAATGATTTGAATGCTTGTAACAATTTCATTGTATGATGGTGTAAAATGTGGAACACTTGAACGTGAACATATGGATTCTTGAAATAAGTATAATGATGAATGTGATTTAAGGATGCAAATATATTGATTTGTGGCCTTTGATGTCTTAGGTGGTGCGGTTGGGATCCGACCATCACCAAGACAAGGACAACCCGCAGGTGGAACAGGTAGGTGATTTTCACCTTCCTCTTTCATAATGTTAATTTATGAAATGCTCTACCATGAATATTACCGTATTGTGTTAGTACAAATACCAAACTGTCAAAAGAGTAAATGTTGATAAATAATTGATTAGCTTCGGCTAATGGCATCCGAATGGATGACCGGGACAAAGCTTCGGCTAATGGCATCCGAAGCGATGCCCGAGATAAATGATTAATTAGCTTCGACTAATGGCATCCGAAGGGATGGCCAGGATGAATGAACGATTAACCTCAGCTAATGATGCCTTAAAAGGATAGCCAAATTTAAGGTTATGGTTAATAGCAAGAATTGATGCATTTATGAGTATTATGAGTTGTGCATACCAAGTATATAAAGGAACTGCGAATGTTACGCCTCAAACATGAAATAATGTTAATGCTTCATTAAACTACCAGACTGCTTATTATTATTAAATAACCATATTCTTATAAATATTTTGTACTGCGGCAGGTATATCACACCAACGAGGTGCCTAGAAAACCCAATACCTAGGAACTTACTTTTGCTAGGAACCATATTGTTGCATTTTAAATCACGATGTATTTTGTATGAACAAAAAGTACTGAATGTATAACTATTATTAGATGCTTTTGTTTAAATTCGTGATGACTACTAGTAGGATAGGAATGTAAACTCATGTCTATGTATGTTTATTTTAATGCGAACTTGTGATCAGCAAACACAATATTATGTGTATATGTAAGAATTACTTTTAAACATGATGTAAATTGATGTTGATATATGGATTGCATATCAATAATGAGAAGAAACAGGTTCATCGAATTCCGATGTGATGTTATATCAAGTGTGTGTGTGTGTGTGTGTGTATGTGTGTGTAAATATCGTTGTCTTGGCTTGAAAAGCCGGGTTGTTACACTAACCATCAAATAACCACAACGTCCACACTAGTAATTTAATTTAATGGCAACCTTAAAAACGAGATAAGTTGATTAATTTAGACAACATAATTGTCCGCACTCCATGTTTGATTTGATTGAATGTTTTCCTTAAGATTAATAACATAGATCTGCTATGATTATTAAACTCAGTTGCTTCATAAGTTTAAATACCACGACTCAGGTTTTGATAGCAAACTTAGCAATAGATTGTTTACAATAATAACTTAGATTCCGCTATAGCAATTAAAATAAACAATCATACGAAATAAGCATAGGAAAACAAACATATTAATTATATAAACTGAAAAGAAAAGGTAAAATAAATCTCACAGTTCTTGAAATTTAAAGGTTTTTATGTCCTTGCAACCAAGAAAAAGAGCTTAGTCTTGCATGTTTATTGAAAAACTAATCTAAAGGAAAGAAGAATTCATGATTTCGGGTTTTTGAAGGAAAGGGTGCGTTTTTCTTCTCTTTTTTGGTTGCTCCCTTTTCCTTTCTCTCTTTCTTTTTATTTGATAGGAAACCCTAATCCCTTTTCTACAAAATAGTCCTTTCCTAAATAAACAATTTACATTTAAGTATGTCTGTAAATCTCGAGATAATCAAGGCTGGATTAAATTAAAGGAAATAAACTAAACTAAAAAAGAAGTGGGGGCAAAACAAATACACTTAAAGAAAATAGAGCCTAAATGCAAATAAGAATAATTATAGAGCATAAATACTACTGTTCTTACTAAAAACAAATCTGCAACTATCATGAAGAAAAAAGAGAGGGAGTTTTGGTATCTATTTTTACAGATCAAGAGAGAAACACCAAATTTCAAGAACCCATCTAGATTAAGGGTTATAGGTAAAAAAAAAAAAAAACACTGGTGATCGAGACCTTGATTCGTACTGGGTAAGATATTCTAAACATGGTCTTATGAGTTGTTTTAAAGTCGATTATGAATTAATGTTTGGATGTTAAATTATAAATTTAAGGAGAGGTCAGATAGTAACAATTCAAAAACGAGACAGTAATAGTTAGACAGTAACAGTCCAAGTGTTTTTTGATGAGTAATTTTGACTATCTTAGAGGCAGAACTGGGTTCTCTTTCCTCAGAGAACTTATAGCCGCATGTCTTAACTTTCCAACGAGACTGATCTCGCTTAAATCAGAGTTCTATAACTCTAGATATAGTTAAAAATCTAAGGAGAGGTCAGACAGAAACAGTTGGACAGTAACAGTCCAAATGTTTGTTGATGAGCAATTTTGACTATCTTAGAGGTAGAACTGGGTTCTCCTTCCTCAGAGAACTTGTAGCCTCATGTCTTAGCTTTTCAACGAGACTAATCTTGCTTGAATCAGAGTTCTATAACTCCAGATATAGTTAAAAATCTAAGGCGAGGTCAGACAGTAACAGTTCAAAAACTAGACAGTAATAGTCCAAATGTTTGTTGATGAGGAATTTTGACTATCTTAGAGGCAGAACTGGGTTCTTCTTAAGTCATAGAACTTGTAGCCTCATATCTTAGCTTTCCAACGAGACTAATCTCGCTTGAATTGGAGTTCTATAACTCTATATATAGTTAATAATTCAAGGAGAGGTCAGACAGTAACAGTTCCAAAACGAGACAGTAATAGTTGGACAGTAACAGTCCAAGTGTTTGTTGATGAGCAATTTTGACTATCATAGAGGCAGAACTGGGTTCTTCTTAAATCATAGTACTTGTAGCCTCATGTCTTAGCTTTCCAATGAGACTAATCTTACTTGAATCGGAGTTCTATAACTCCAGATATAGTTAAAAATCTGAGGAGAGGTCAAACAATAACAATTCAAAAATGAGACAATAACAATTGGACAGTAACAGTTCAAGTGTTTATTGATGAGCAATTTTGAATATATTAGAGGCATAACTGGTTTCTCCTTAAATCATAGAACTTGTAGCATCATGTCTTAGCTTTCTAACGAGACTAATCTCGCTTGAATCAAAGTTCTATAACTCTAGATATAATTAAAAATCTAAGGAGAGGTTAGACACTAACAATTCAAAAACGAGACAGTAACAGTTGGACAGTGACAATCCAAATATAAAGAAAGGAATGATAACTGAGGTTGGACAAAGAACAACAATAATAATGGGTGAAATGAGAAAAACGTAAAATATTAAGAAATGACCGAAAGAAAGACTTATTGGTTGTTGATATGGTTATTATAAAACATATCCTTGAGTGAGAAAAATTTATGAGTAAACCTGTGATTTGCAGGAGGGCACAGGTGTGGCGCAACAGTAGTAGCAGGGGAGCACGATTAGAGCTTCTATTGTAGGTAGGTGAATCGCACCTTTACCTTTTAGTTAAATTCCATGATTTAATATATACTACTGATGTGAAATATGAATTACTGAATGTATGTGTACTCAAGGGGAAAGGTTGTTGTGTGAATTGCTAAGTGATGAAATTATCACTGACAAATGAAATATGAGAAGTGTGATTTGAGGCGTAAACTAGCATACATTTAGAGTATGTTAGGATCCCGAGTAAGGGGATCGCCACGTTTGGACTAGCATACATTTAGTGTATGTTAGGATCCCGGGTAAGGGGATCGCCATGTTTGGACTAGCATACATTTAGTGTCTGTTAGGATCCCGGGTAAGGGGATCACCATATTTTGGCTAGCATACATTTAGTGTATGGTAAGATCCCGGGTAAGGGGATCACCTTGCATCGACTCCTACAGGATGATGATGATGATGATACCAGTGAAAGGGGTATCAGTAATGTGTTAAACAAAGATAATCATGTTTGATCTTATAAAGTCTGGAATGGAGGTTAATAGTGAAAGAGGGAACACTTATTAAAGTTGAATAAGGAAGAGATTCTAATGACAACTAGAAAGGAGAAGTGAACAAAATACGAATGCATGTTACCCTGTTTAAATTGTTAGATATTCGTGTTGTTATATTTAAGTGATATTCACCTTTAAGTAATATGTATTTTGTTTCAGGATCATCACATGCACGACAGAAGTAGATCCTAGCTTATGTTCCCTTCTTGTAATTTAGGTTCTAGGGGGTATACCCTTGTATTTTGTAAACATGAAAATTTTTGTATAACTTAATTTGTATAATTAATATTTAAACTTGATTGAATCTTTGTAGTTCATATAACCATTCTTCATGTCTATGTATTTATATTTTTTTATCCATCCATAATGATATTTTGTTATATAATGTATATCATGAATATTGTGGGTAATAGGGGTATACCCTTGTATTTTGTAAACATGAAAATTTTTGTATAACTTAATTTGTATAATTAATATTTAAACTTGATTGAATCTTTGTAGTTCATATAACCATTCTTCATGTCTATGTATTTATATTTTTTTATCCATTCATAATGATATTTTGTTATATAATGTATATCATGAATATTGTGGGTAATAGGTGTGAGAATATTTATGGAAATTGAAACTCAAGATGATTGGGTCGGGATTAAGTTATGAGATGCGATTATTAGAAGTGTAAACATGTTACATGTCGATAACTGGGGACCTTTCGGTATAGGGGGGACTCCATCGAAATTTCGGTAGATTTTAATATGAAAACCATGAATATATATATACATATAAGGGGGGAAAAATTACTCTATTTTCGGTTGACATGAGAGTGGTTTTTATCTCGAAACGGGGGATGTTACAATTTCAATAATTATTTTTCTAAAAAAAAAGGAGAAATAACCTTGTATAAAATCTTCAAGCTTTGAATTTTGACTTAGAGGAGCTAAATTGCCTAAATAAAGACTTGGATGTCGGTTTGGATGCTTTGAGAAGTATTTTGGACTTGTTTCTTCACAAAACCTCTTTTCTAACAGAATTCATGTGTCATCTTAGAAAAATCATATCTCTCTCATTTGAGCTCGTTTTCTGCTGAACTTTGGTAAGTTGATAGGTCTTCCTCCAACTCTTCTTGAAAATGGACATCATGATGAGCACGCTCTTCATCTTTCATATTTCTTGCTCGAAGTCGGGTGTTGTAGACTCTTTAGGGACCTATATGTCAACCTAGTATGTATGCATGTTATTTACAATGAATTAATGTATGCAAATATATGCACATGCGCATTTAGGGAGCTCATACTCTAAGGATAGGTTTTGGGTCATTACATAATGGACAGGCTTTCTACCTAGTCTCAAAAAATAGTTTCATATCTGCCTAGTGACGATCTTCGTAAAAATAGTGTGGAGGCATTGCAAGGAATAGTTAAGGAACGTATGCCCACCATTACCAAGCAGACACTTAGATATGAGTTAGGTGTTTCATGCATCTGAACCCTGACCAGAAGTCATAGGGCAGATTGCTAATCCCCCACCTAAAATAGAGGCTTGTGTGTGCTTTCCAAAAATTAAAGCATGTGATGCATGAGGCAATTCTATACAATGCATGAATAAATATGTACAGAAATTAAAGCGTGTAAGAAAATAAATAAAAGGCATATTAACATAAAACACACAAACCAAACAACAAAATTATCAGACAAAAATAATGTTTAGTCCACAAGATCCCCAGTGGAGTCGTCATTCTGTCGCACGTGTCCATGCGGCGATCGTTCCACCCTCAAGATGTATGTTAGTCTATCTGGCAAGTATGGGGAGACAAGGAATTCTTGTCTTTTATCGGTGAAAAATTTGAATGGGAGTTGCCACCTAGTTTTCTGGTCACTAGGAACCTTAACTGGTCTTCGAGATCGAGTACGAAAATTGGTTGCGTAAATGGAAGATATTAGCACCCCAACTACGCCCTACCTAAGGTAAGCTGCATTGTTTTGTTGTCTGATAAAATCTAAGGTCTTGTTGTGGTTTCTAATTGTCGGTGTATCTACGATTTAAGAAAAGTCCTCCTCTGTAAGGAGATCCTTATCTTATCGGGTAAAACCAACTGTTCTAAGTCATCAAAAGAAATACCTTTTTAATATCGGGAATACATTTTACATATAAATTCATAATCCCTGATACTAAAAAAAACAAAATATTTTTTTGGAATTTTTGAAATATTAGCTAAATTCCTGTGACTTTAATAAACTGGTTATTAAAACCAAAATGCATGCTAAAACATATTTTTTGAAGTTTTCTTTGTTGTATGAAAATATAATATGATTTTTAGCTTTGAGAGACTTTGTTGTATGCATGAAACAAAAATAATTTTTTTTTATGTTTTGACGAAAACCGGGTATTTTAATACCGGATTTGTATTTTTACGATATAAAAATACAAACCAATATTAAGAAAAATTTAGTAGAAAAATACATAAAAAAATTACAATTTTAAAAAAAGATTTTTTTAAAAAAATTTTCTTTCTTATTTTTTTGGGTCGAACCCAGCTATTTGGGTTAGGCCCAACTATTTAGGCTGGGCCAAAATTGGCCCATCCATGAACAGTGGCTCTCTACTGTTCACATGCTACATGAACAGTGGAGGCTAGCAGCGAAGGAGAAGAAGGAAGAAGAGAGAGGCGGGAACCGACTGTGGTGGCCATGTAGAGGCTCGAGGCGGGGGAACTGACCTGTGGTGGCCGCTGTGGAGGCTCATGGTGGTGCTAGCTGGTGGTGGTGATGCTGGTGGCGAAATGGCGGTGGCTCTAGGCGGCGGTCTTTCTCTCTTCTCTCCTCTGCTTCTCTACGTTTTTTTTCTTTTCTTCCTCTGTTTTTCTTTCGGTCTTCAACTCCTTCCCTCTTCTGTTATGCTCTTTCCCTCTTCTGTTATGCTCCTTCCCTCTTCTTTTCTTTTGCTGCTGCCCCCCTCTGTATTTATAGGTAAAAACAGAGGGGGGGACCCCTACTACCCCTGCCAAAGGGGTAGGGTAGTTGGGGCGGCCACTGTGCAGCCGCCCCAGAATCACCCTCGGGGTGCATCCCCTCTTCTTCTACCAAGTGGCAGGCAAGTAGGGAGTTTTATCGGCGTCTTTTTGAGTTGTTTTGAAGAAAGAGGGAAGAGAAAAGAAGGGGAAGGAAATCTTCTTCCTCCCTTGCCTAGCGCGTCCAAGGGAAGAAGAAGACCCATAGTGCTGTTCAAAATAGCACCGTTTGGGTCTTTGTTTTTTAAAAAAAAACAGTGGATGAAAGGGCGCCGTTTTACCCAAAACACGTTGTTTCATTTAAAAGAAATAGCGCCAAAAACATGTCAGCATCCAACTCAGTCCTCAATTTGTGATTTATTCATTCTCCTGTAAATATTTGATGGAGATCCAACAGTCGGATCAAAAGTTATGGCCCTTTCGAACTGGTACTGTGGTCTCGAGCGAAGATACCTCCGCATCACCGAGTAGCGATTCCACATCTACTCATAGGAAAACGGCGTCCGGAAACTCCTGTAAAACTTTGAGGGATATCCAACGGTCGGATCCAAAGTTATGGCCCTTTCGAACCCGTACTCCGGTCTCGAGCGACGATACCTCCGCATCACTGAGTAGGGATTCCACATCTACTCCTAGGAAAACAGCGTCCGGAAACTCCTGTAAAATTTTGAGGGAGATCCAACGGTCGGATCCAAAGTTATGGCCCTTTCGAACCGGTACTGTGGTCTCGAACGAAGATACCTCCGCATCATCGAGTAGCGATTCCACTTGTACTCCTAGGAAAAAGGTGTTCGGAAACTCCTGTAAAATTTTGAGGGAGATCCAACGGTCGGATCCAAAGTTATGGCCCTTTCGAAACAGTACTCCGGTCTGGAGCGACGATACCTCCACATCTCCGAGTTGGGACTCCACATCTACTCCTAGATAAACGGCGTCCGGAAAAACTCCTGTAAATATTTGATGGAGATCCAACGGTCGGATCAAAAGTTATGGCCCTTTCGAACGGGTACTCTGGTCGCGGCGACGATACCTCCGCCTCATCGAGTAGCGATTCCACATCTACTCCTAGGAAAACGGCGTCCGGAAACTCCTGTAAAAATTTGATGGAGATCCAACGGTCGGATCAAAAGTTATGGCCCTTTCAAACCGGTACTCTAGTCTCGAGCGACGATACCTCCGCATCACCGAGTAGCGATTCCACATGTACTCCTAGGAAAACAGCGTCCAGAAACTCCTGTAAAAATTTGATCGAGATCCAATGATCAGATCAAAAGTTATGGCCCTTTCGAACGGGTACTCTGGTCTCGAGCGACGATACCTCCGCATCACAGAGTAGCGATTCCACATCTACTCCTAGGAAAACGGCGTCCGGAAACTCCTGTAAAATTTTGAGGGAGATCCAACGGTCGGATCAAAAGTTATGGCCCTTTCGAACCGGTACTGTGGTCTCTAGCGAAGATACCTCCGCATCATCGAGTAGCGATTCCACATCTACTCCTAGGAAAACAGCGTCCGCAAACTCCTGTAAAAATTTGATGGAGATCCAACGGTCGGGTCCAAAGTTATGGCCCTTTCGAACCGGTACTCCGGTCTGGAGCGACGATACCTCCGCATCTCCGAGTTGGGACTCCACATCTACTCCTAGGAAAACAGCGTCCAGAAACTCCTGTAAAATTTTAAGGGGATCCAACGGTCGGATCAAAAGTTATGGCCCTTTCGAACAGGTACTCAGGTCTCGAGCGACGATCCCTCCGCATCATCGAGTAGCGATTCCACATCTACTACTAGGAAAAAGGTGTCCGGAAACTCCTGTAAAATTTTGAGGGAGATCCAACGGTCGGATCAAAAGTTATGGCCTTTTCGAACTGGTACTGTGGTCTCGCGCGAAGATACCTCCGCATCACCGAGTAGCGATTCCACATCTACTCCTGGGAAAACATCGTCCGGAAACTCCTGTAAAATTTTGAGGGAGATCCAACGGTCGGATCAAAAGTTATGGCCCTTTCAAAACGGTACTCCGGTCTGGAGCGACGATACCTCCGCATCTCCGAGTTGGGACTCCACATCTACTCCTAGATAAACGGCATCCGGAAAAACTCCTGTAATTATTTGATGGAGATCCAACGGTCGGATCAAAAGTTATGGCCCTTTCAAACCGGTACTTTAGTCTCGAGCGACAATACCTCCACCTCATCGAGTAGCGATTCCACATCTACTCCTAAGTCTCGGCCACGGCGGTTGTGGCCCTTTCAACCGCATCATCGAGTAGGGATTCCACATTTACTCCTAGGAAAACAGCGTCCGGAAACTCCTGTAAAAATTTGATGGAGATCCAACGGTCGGATCAAATGTTATGGCCCTTTCGAACGGGTACTCTGGCCTCGAGCGACGATACCTCCGCATCACCGAGTAGCGATTCCACATCTACTCCTAGATAAACGGCGTCCTGAAACTCCTGTAAATATTTTCAGGGTGATCTAACGGTCGGATCCAAAGTTATGGCCCTTTCGAACCCGTACTCTTGTCTCAAGTCCTCAAATGCAATTTTGATTTTAAATATCAATTCAATTGCATCCCTGCCAAATTTAATTGTCGGCCCTAAAGTTGGCCGTCTTTTTCACGTTGGTCCTTGGTCTTAAATTTATGCAATTGAACTCTTAATTGATCCATAAACTTTTAATTTCTTCAATTTAGTCCCAGATCCGGTCAATTACCGCCCCTATATGTACGCTTGTTTTTTATTTTGGTCTTTGGTTTCATATTTATTCAAATAAGTCCCTAACTGGCCATCAAACTTTAATATTTATGCAATTAAGCCCCTGATTTGACCAAATCAACTCTTAAAAATTATAATTTGACCCCAAAACTTTAATTTCTTTCAATTAAAGCCTAATTTGACTTCAAAATCAATTTTTCTTGTAATCAAACCCTCCATAAATTGAATTAAACTTTCAATAAAATTTAATTGAGTCCATAAACATTTGATTTTGTACTTTTCTTCCTCAAATTTTCTTTGTCAACAGGGCTCCCATTAGTCAACAAAACACTGTTAAATTTTAATTTTATATTTTTAAACCTCCTCAACCAATTTTTAGTCATTTTCTGGGCGCTTTGGCATCCTCTTCTCATTGTTATTATTGTTTGGATTTTTTTGGTCCAAATATATATTTTTTGATTTTTTGGAAGAAAAAATTAAATTTGGGGAGTAACTCAGAAATAGGTTATGACAATTAATGGGGACCAAACCAGACCTGAAAATACACTCCAAATAAACTTTCTTTACTGTTCAAAAATGTCTCATGTATAGCCTGTCCTGATCTGACATAATTACCCACCAAAAGAATTGAGCCAAACCCATTATCCATAATAACCTCAATCTGACCAAATGCATCTCTAAGTAAAAACCCATCATGGAAAACCCAAGACTGAACCATATACTACGTGTCAACAACCAATCTTAAACACATAAATGAATGCTTATTATAAGGAATCCAAAGCTGAACCTGAACCGTATCACTATATTTAAAGGTTGGTGTGGCATTTGGTTGATGCTTAAATTTCTCATGTCAAGAATGCACCTTTGTTTTAGGAATTTTGTGTACAGATTTTTCTCATTTTACTTAAGAGTAAATTCTTCTTCAAAAAAAGAATAGTGTGGTTTTTCTTTTTTCATTATTTTTGGTGTCATAGGAATTGGTGTTTTAGCTTATCTTCACTCCAATACTTCTTTACCATTTATGATTTGTTTTTTTTCCTTTAGATTTGCTCGATGATTTGTTTCTTAGCTTTTTTACTAATTTATTTACGATTTTCCTCATGGTTTGCTTCTTTGTTTTTTCAGCTCTTTGTGTTTGTGTTTTTTTCTTTCAGACATGAACAGGTATGATGTGGATCAACTTATAAACCCATGTTATTTCCATGTTGTAATAGGATTCTTTTGTTTCTTCTGCTGTGTTTTCTCCTCACTAGAAATTTAGAAAATTGCCAACCTTTTTGTTGGAACCTTGATGCGATCCAACCATCAAAGGATCCATTGGAGGTTCCAGTTGGTCCAGTTACTAGGCTTAGGGCTAAGAAGTTCAAAGAAGCTTTCAATGGACTTCTTAAAGATACATGGGCTAAGGTGGACTTCAAGAGGATTTGTAATAATAAAGAGCAAGCCTTGATTAATCTGAGTCATATTCAAGAGGGGTTTGTTGGTGGAACCAAGACCATTATACAAGGATTGGGAGAAGAAGACTAGATTCGGACAGCTTGACCTTTCGTTACTCTTTTGGTCATAACTGGAACTACAGATTGAATTTTGATGTGATTCTAGTTGGGCTGGAAACTAGACTTACATACCTTTACAACAGTATATGGCACGCCTTCTAATTCATTAAGACGAGAGAGAACCATCCATTTTAAGTTGGACCTTACTGCTGCCAGACAGAATACAGAAACAATGAATTTGTCTTATTTAATTAGTTGGGCTATCAAACTTTATTTATTTTGAGAGGAGACAACTTGTTTGGGTTTTAGACTTGTTTATTTTGTTTATTTTAATTAGTTTGGGCTAGTTTTAGCTTGGGTTGATTATTATTTAAATTGGGTTTATGTGAGATTCATTAGGAAAACTAGGGTTTTGGCTTAGAGTTTAAATACTCTTTAGGAATATTTTTAGGGCAGACTTTTTATAATATTTTCAGCATTGTAGCCGACTTTTGGTTGCTCAATCTTGGTTCTTGATTGAACTTTCAACTCTTCAAAGAATTGACCATTCTTTGTTGTGAATTTATACTTCTTTTGCTCGTCTCCAGGTGTAGGTGTTGTGATCGAGTTGGTTTATAGTCTTGTTGCCTTGGAGCAAGTCTTTCATTGTGATAAGCTCATTCAAATCTCAACAAACTTGGGTTAGATTGATCTTGGGGTCGCGAATACCATTAAATTCCGCTAGGGTTCGCATCAAACCTTATGGCCCAAAAAGGGTTGGATTGGGCCCCTCTTGCACATGGATAAGATATACTAGGGCCTCCTCTTGATACTCCAATGGATCCTTAAAATTTGACTTGGTCGAAACTTTCAAAACCAACGCATTCAATGCCTTTATTTTAGCTTGAATAATTGACCCATTTAAAACATATAATTGGCCCTTACTGGTGTTTGGTGGCTGATGCACCTCAAATTAACTCATTTAAAACATGTAATGGATCCTTACTGATGATTGTGAATTGATTCACATCATTTTATTTTTACATTCATAAGAAAAAAAGAAAGTAAACCTAAAAAATATGGACTTCATCGGTGGATTAAAAAATAAAAATTAAAGGAAATCTATAAATTCAGACATTATGCATTTGAATCGTTATTTGCATACAGTAGAATTGGAAATTCATATAAAAATCAAGAGGGTCAATTTCATAAAAAATAAAGTAAAATAAAATGATCACTATTAATAATATTAATAATATGTAGCTGATAATAATTCTTTTAATTTTAATTTCACGTTACTTGAATTGTCCATGATCTCTACGGATATGAATTAATATATTTGATTTTGACAGAAATCTTAATTTAATTTTTCAAAATTGATTTCCTGTCTTGATTCTTAGTAACAATTAAGCATTGTTATAAATAAGATTATATATATATATATATATATATATATATATATATATATATATAGAATTAATGCTAACAAAGAATAGAAGAGGTTCCTCTCCAAATGATGACAATATAAAAAGTCGTAAAAACAAACGTCTACAACCTAATCAATACGCAAAAACAGCAAATAAATTTGTCATGATGACACTCAACATTGCTGCCTTGAGGTTAGAGGAATGGAGAGATGCACCACTGTCGAAAGGAGGCAAATAAGGAAAGCCAGGTCCTGAAGGCGTCCCAAAATTTGGGAAGCCTGGTGGAAGAGGCACGTTTGGAAACCCTAATGGTGGTGGATGAAAATTAGGTTGACCAGGAGCACTAAGGGTTTGAGGAGGAGGGGGAGGAGGAATCTCTCTTGGTTTAGAAGGGGGGCTTGGAACATCTGGGCTCTGGGAAGATGACGCCCTGACTGAGATAGCAACCTTGAGTCCCGCTTGGCAATGACCAGGAAAACCACACACGAAGTACGAGTGGCCTGCTTTGTCGAGGGTGATGAAGTCTCTGCCACTAGCAAAGGTGGCGACTGGGGATTTGACATTGCAAGATTCGTAGTCTTGTTTGGTCACTTGCAACACATTGTGAAACATGGTATTGTAATTGAAAACTGCATGCAATCACATTAAGTGTGTTGTGTTAGTAAACATGATCGTGTCATATAAGCGTTGGACACCAATCCATCCATGAATCTAAACAAGTAATTAAATTTGATATTTATCACATGGATTTGATGATTCTGCTAGTAAATTGTATGTTTTTTTTTTTAAATAAATAATATAGAGATCTACAGGTGCGGTGCATACCAAGAGTGTCACCAACTTGGAATTTCTTGGTAGAAGCCCACTGGTTATAATCGACTCCAATGGTCCAGCCATCCGATTCACCAACATTGTAGCCAGCACCAAAACAAACTCCACAAAGAGTCATCATCATGAACAGAGCAACTGCTATCTTTGCCATGACTAAAAAACTACAGTGAACAGAGAGAATAGACCTAAAGCAAAAGAGAGAATGGAAAGAGTAGAGAAATCATGTGATAAAAAAGTCACGAACAAACCCTCTCTATATAAGAGTTCTTCCATCCCAGATCAAGAAAGAGAGACTTCTTCTTTAGTATTTTTCTTGTTTCGTGTTTTCCTGTTTAGCATTAAAGAAATAATTAAATTAAATTAAATAGTTCCTATAATGGAAATAAGATTTCTTGTAGTATTACACTAAAGATACTATACGTACAATACCATCTTCAAGAAAAAAAGAAATGACATTGCGTTATAAGCAAACTAAATTAGGAGTACTCGTAACCGGTAAATGTGTGATTCAGATTTTGCAACAAATTGAGCACAAGTTACTTATCCATTCTAAGAAAAACAAAATATAGAAGACTACATATTTGATTGATGGCGTAATTAGTTATTTAATTTTTTCATTTGCTTTTATTAACTTGGTGTCCTCTCTGCCATTGTGCTAGATTAAATAATAAAACAGGCCAACCATCAAGGCAACAACAAACAAAGAGAAAGAAATCAAATAATGGGATCCATTTATAAAGAGGAAGAGCGTTTTTATTTGAGCTATCTACAAAAACAAATCATTGCATGAATATCCTTGACTTTATTTGAAGTAAGATACGGTAAAAGAAGAAAACAAATATCCTTTCAACATTCCATGATTAATAAGCATAGACATGTAAAGGGCTGGCTCCAATGTGGCTGTTTGGCCAAATACAGCTTGGTATTGGGCTATCCACCCATAAGTGTGCTTTACCAGTGACTCAAATAAATAATGGCTTTGATTGATTTTTTTATTTTTTTATTTACTTAGTTTTAGTGAATAAATTTTTATCAATAATAAATTTTGAAATCTTGAATATCTTGTATTTTTAAAATAAAAATTGTTTCGATGTGAGTTTAAAACAAATTTTGCAAGTCCATGGGAATTTTTGGAAAAAGGGATGATTCTTGTATTGGAGAGATTGAAATTATTGAAGGTACATAATAAGGTGACCTTCTGCTTTTATAGGAGACTCGAGTAAAAACTCGAGGTTTTGTTTTAGAATAAATTTTCTCTTTTTGAATACTTATTTTATTAGCATGAATAATAACGAGTAATTTGTTCACGATGTCACGACTCTTATGAAAAAAAGTCTTACATATTTTGAGAGCGTCATTTATTGGTCAGATAATAAAAACCTTAATGGACCCCTTTATACAGACTTATATGAGGCCCACTTACAATTGAACCAAATAAGTGATAATAAACCAAAGACTAAGAAGAAAATAATAAAAATAGTAAAACAAAACAAAATTATTATCCTATATATGCTAGAATCAAATTTGTCACCCCTAAGAAGTCCCGAATAGATTAGGAAATTTGATCTGAATGTGAAATTAATTTTGAATTCTTCTTGCCTTGTTTTGCATGGACAATTAATGAAGAAAATCACCCTCTTTTATACCTGCCAATTTAGTTTCCTTCCTAAACTAGAAGAATCATTAATTAATCCTTCCTAACTAAGGAAATCAAATACGGC
Source organism: Populus deltoides (assembly GCA_015852605.2). Lineage (NCBI taxonomy): Eukaryota > Viridiplantae > Streptophyta > Magnoliopsida > Malpighiales > Salicaceae > Populus > Populus deltoides. The sequence goes on along the minus strand of CM027572.2, from coordinate 15,941,837 downwards.
ACCCCTTTGATCTACATGAATCAGGCTCTTCTTGGACTTGGATTAGATAAATTAGAGGTTGTCCTTTATGATCCCTAGGCATCCCAAGCTCCTCTAGGTCCATCTTATTCCATATATTCTGAACAAGCTCATTCAATATCTTTTTAATCTTTTTTGCCCTAGCTCTTGTAATTGGCCCACTTGGTAGCTCTAATTGATCTTTGGCATAATTAAGCTTGGTGTTGAGCTAATTTACATTAATAAGTGTAACGACCCAACTTTTTCAAGCGAAAAATGGTGGAATTTTTTTTTTTTGATATTTCTCACAATGATATTTTGTGAATTAGTAATTAGGTTCCCTTCCTTATCATGGCATCATACGAATATAGTTTTTGTAAATTGACATTCCCATAAGACGGATACTCAACACACATGTCTATAATATTATATTTTCATATTCATACATTTACATTACATTATATTGACATACTCATGAATTTACATTCCTGTTCTAGTCTCGTTACCAACACGAGTTTATACACGGGTGCCGAACGACAATCTTACACAAATAATACCTCATTTCATACGATCCTCATGCGATTTCTCAACACAACATCCTCATAAACACGAATACCACATAAATATATTCATAACATCGTATCTACATGTTTACACATCTACATCCATGTTTCATTACAATTTTCATTACAAGTCCTTACAAAAGTGTCGAATGACAAATATTCAACACAACACTTAAGACATACTATTACATAGCGCCTTTCAAAATATAAGAACCCGTGGAACGATTTTTCTATGCACCTTGATTGTATGATGTCTCTATTACAAAAACAACATAGATACAAGAATTGTAAATAATCTAAACATAATAATAATAACTAGAAGGATGTTATCGTTATTTTTCGTTATCAACTGAAGGTGAGTACATTCTTTCATTCACTTCTCAAATACATTATGCAATCCTCATTATTTTGTTAGATGTATTATGAGGATTCATATGCCCCAACCTCTCTATAGGAGTGGTAGGGCTGAATTTTAATCTTCGGTCGAGGTTAATTACTTCACCTTAACCCAATCGCAATATCTAAACTTGATCACCTGTCTCAGATGCCATTAACCAAAACTAATTACACAAGTCAAAACCGTCATCTCTTACGGATACCATTAGCCGAAGCTAATCATCATAATCAACTTGACCATCCATCTAGGATGCCATTTACCGAAACTAATCATCAACCACAACCCTGTCATCCATCTCGGTTGCCATTAGCCGAAGTTAATCATCAAGCACAACCCGGTTATCCATCTCGGATGCCATTAGCCGAACCTAAACAACAATCACAACCCGATCATCCGTCTTGGATGTCATAAGCTAATCAACAATCACAACCCAATCATTCTTCTCAGATGCCATTAGCTAAAGCTAATCAACAATCACAACCCGATCATCCGTCTTGGATGCCATTAACCGAAGCTAATCATCAACATAACCCGGTCATCTGTTTGGGATCCTATTAGCCGAAGCTAATCATCAACACAACCCGGTCATCCGTCTCGAATGCCATCAGCGAAAGTTAATCATCAACACAACCCGGTCATCCATCTTGGATGCCATTAGCCGAAGCTAAGCATCAAACACAACTCGGCCATCCATTTCGGATGCCATTAGCCTAAGCTAATCAACGACTTAATCAACATTTTGTAATCGCTTTAATATTCATCAACAACTCAATTGACATTGCATAATCGATTTAATATACATTAACAACTCAATCGACATTTCATAATTGGTTTAATATACGTTAACAACTCAATTTCATCACCAACTCAATCAACATTTCGTAATCAGTTTAATATACGTCAACCATTCAATTTCATCAACAACTCAATCAACATTTCATAATCAGTTTAATATACGTCAACCACTTAATTTCATCAACAACTCAATCAACATTTCATAGTCGGTTTAGCGTTCATCACATCGCAATAATATAATATCCTCAAACAAGTTATTTTAGAACATTAACGTTATACAAGAAAAAGATGGAAACCACCTACCTATTACACCTGCGGGGTGTCCTTGTCCTGATGAAGGTCCGATCCCAAACGTGCCACCTAAAACATCAATGGCCACAAATCAATAAATTTGTATTCAGTAATCACACAACTCATCACTACGCATGTCTCAAGCATACATAAGTTCATGTTTCATTGTTCCTCATATTACAATCACACAAAGAAATTATTTTAATCACCGGGCCATTTCAAATATGTAAATCTGATGCAGAATTTAGTTAGAGAAAACTGATTCACTGATGACCTAGAATTGTCGTAAAATCGATTAGCGGTCGGCGAATAACGACGATTGCGCGACAACAAAAATTCGGCAGCGAACACTGATTCACTGCAGACAACAAAAATTCGGCAGCGAACACTGATTCGCTGCAGATAACACAATTTCAGCAGCGAACATTGATTCGCTGCAGACAACAAATTTGTATTCGAACATTGAAAAAGTGTGCGGGGGTGTTTGGGCACTGGACCAAGGTTGTCCTTAGTATTGTGAATCTGTTTTATGGAAATGTTGATTTTTGTTATGCTACGTTGTAACGACCCGACTTTTTAAGGCCAAAATCAATGGAATTTATTTTTTTTGGTCCGATTCTGGATGTTTTTCACCATATCATTCTGCAGATTTATAATAGCATTCCATTCATTAACAAGGCACAATCCACATAGGATAATGTAAATCAATATTCCTATAAAACGGATTCTCAATACACATGCTCATATTATTATATTTTCATACTCATAGGTTTACATTACATCATATTGACATACTCACAAATGCACATTCCTATTTTAGTCTTGCTAACACCACGAGTTTATACAAGAGTGCCGAACAATAATTTACACATCATATCAACTTGTTCGCAAATTCACATTTATGTTCCATTTTAATTTTTCATTACTAGACTCTACAAAAGGGGTCGGATGACTAATTGAGTGATTAACACGTCCGTTCATACATAACTCATATCACCCATAACATGCGAATATATATTTCTTTCACAATGTGTGAGCTGCGAAATGGATTTTCCTATGCACCATGTTGGTATGATGTCCTTGTTACAACACAAAATAATTTCAAGCATTATAGGCAATTTAAAGAAACTTAATAAAGCAATATTAGTGTTACATTTCATTCATGGACCAAAAGAGCGTAATTCTATCATTTCTCCTTACTTATGTAAATACCACTATTAATAATTCATCAATTATCGAGGCTAATTATAATACTCAAACTCGATCATTCATCTCAAATATCGTTAGCTGAGCTAACGTTATTCTCTGTTTAAAGCATAACAATCATAGTTCATTCATATACTTCGTGTATACAAAACCTAGTATACATGAACGCATCAATTCTTGAAGACTAATTCATAACTCTCCAATCTAGCTATCCTCTTAGGATGCCATTAGCCGAAGTCAATCGTTTATTCATCTTGGTCATCTACTTAGGATGCTATTAGCAGAAGCTAGTCATTTATTTAGTCGAAGCTAATCATTTATTCATTCTTGTCATCCACTTAGGGTGCCATTAGCTCATCCTGGTCATCCACTTAGGGTGCCAGTAGCTGAAGCTAATCATTTATTCATTCCGGACATCCATTTTGGATGCCATTAGCCATAGCTAATCATTTATTCATCCTAGTCATCCACTTAGGATGCTATTAGTCGTAGCTAGTCATTTATTTGTCCCGGTCATCCCTTCGGATGCCATTAGCCGAAGCTAATTATTTATTCATTTCGAACATCCACTTTGGATGCCATTAGCCGAAGCTAATCATTTATTCATTCCGGACATCCACTTTGGATGCCATTAGTCGTAGCTAATATTTGTTCATCCCGGTTATCCATTTAGGATGCTATTAGCCGTAGCTACTCATTTATTTGTCCCGGTCATCCATTTGAATGCTATTAGCCGAAGCTAATCAATGATTTTTCCCGGTCATCCCTTCGGATGCCATTAGCCAAAGCTAATCATTCATTTGTCCTGATCATCCATTCGGATGCCATTAGGTGAAGCTAATCAATTATCCATCCCGAACATCCATTTGAATGCCATTAGCCGAAGCTAATCAATCATTTGTCCCGGTCATCCATTCGGATGCCATTAGCCGAAGCTAATCAATCATTTGTCCCGGTCATCCATTCGGATGCCATTAGCCGAAGCTAATCAATCATTTATCTTGATCATCCCTTCGGATGCCATTAGCCGAAGCTAATCATCAACCAATCAAACATTCCAGAGATGATTTATGAAATCACTATAACATGATAAGAACCCTTGAATTGATCATTCAAACGATTCATAACAACTTGACATTCACTGCAACATAATAGCAGACCCTTCGTGATACTCGTACAAGCGTTCCATAATAGTTTAACATTCAATAAACACAATAATAGATCCTTTGTAATACACAATGTCATAACCCTATTTTGACCCATTTATTTTAATTATTATTATTATTTTATTTACTGAAAAATGATAAAAAGATGATGAAAAACAAGTAAAAATAAAATAAATGAATAATGAATTAAATTTTGGGTTAAGGAAAATATGATTGGAAGTTTAAAGATTTAATTAAACTCTTGACTAGTTTAATTAATCAAATCAAGGGTTTAATTAGAGAATTGATAAGTTTTGAGACTTAATGGAGCTTGGAAGTAATTTAATTAATCCAATCAAGGGTTTAATTGGAGAATTGATAAGTTTTGAAACTTAATTAAGCTTGGAATTAATTTAATTAATGAAATCAGGGACTTTATTGAAGAAATTCCAAAGTTTGGGGCTAATTGGGGGCAAAATTACAGCAGATTAAAGTCCAAGGACTAGCTTGTAAAAGGCACGAAAATACAGGGGTCCAATTACAATTTACCCAGGGACTTGATTACATGATTTCAGAACTTCAGTGACCAGATTGAAAATGGCTATTCTCATCACACAAACAGCGCCATTTTTAGAATTTGTTAGTCGCCTTCTTCGTCTTCCTCCTCAGGAGTCGTTGCTGGAGTAAAGGATGGAAGCCGTTTCAAATGCTTGGCATTCTCTGACTATAAAGCCAGAGAAAATGAGAGAGCGCAGAAAAAAAAAGACAAAAAAAAAGCCAGGGGGAATCAACAGGAGAAATAGAGAGCGACCGAGAACAAAAAAAAAACTAGGGCGAAAGGAATGAAAAAACAATGAGGGGCTGACTGAAGAAAGCTTCAACAGGGGGGAATCACAGAACAGAGAGCGGAGGAGCATTAAAAAAACAACGAACACAGAGGGGAGCACATTTTTTCCTTGTTTCTTCTCAAAGAAACAGAGGAGGCCACAGAGAAAGGCGATGAACAGCAGGGAGAAAACGAGCACAAAAGGATGAAGCAGAATAGCAAATTTCCCCTCCCAGTTTCTTCTCAAAGAAATAGAGGCGTTCATGCCTCATGATCGTGAGGCACAAACACGTGAACAGAGGCTATCCTATGGCTTTATAAAAGCCAGAGAAGGCCACAGAGGACAAAGATGAAAGAGCAGGAGGGAAGAACACTGGTAAACAAAAAAAAGCAGAGCAAAAGAAAGAAAAACAAAAGCAGAGGAAAGCCACCGAGACCAGAACCATTGTTGCTACGAAGTTAAGCATTGGTGATTAAAGATGGAAAATTTATGTGCTTTGATGGAATATCTTGTTTGAAATATCATTTTTCAGAATGCTCTACTTTCTTCGGTTTGAACCTTTTTTTTACTCTCTTTTACCTCACCTTAACCTTAGCCCCATTAAAACCGGAAAATAAGACCTTTCGATTCATGCATTACTTGTAATATGTTAGTATTGGAGTTGAGATTGAAGAGCAAGCTTATGGTAGAACATATTCATTGATTGAATCTAAGAGATTTAAACACATAAGCCTTAAACACGTGAGAGTTGGAGTGTATATCAATGAGAGGGCCTATCACTTTGGCATGGCATAGATTTCATTTAAATCCCAACGATTAATTGAGTTTTGAAGTTTGCATGTAAATAAATTCATGAAAATTTATACCCTTTATCCTTCTTGATTGTATTCTTATTTATAATGCATATATTCTTGGATATTGATGGAAGATTAGGAGATTAGTCATAGTGATTTGATTTAATTTAATTTCAATTTTATTTTACCTATCCTTTCTCGATGACGAGCAAGAGCTAAGTGTGTATTTTATGCAACCATATTATTCGATAGTTTCACCCATATTTAACTAGTGTTTTGCCAATGTTTTATATATAAAATGCCTTGATATTCTTTGTTTTATGTTTTGAAGGCACTTTTGGATAAAAGATGCCAAAAGGCGTAAATTGGAGCTAATTGATAGATTTGACCTTTAGTCGATGTTTTGTGCAAAGCGTGAGCTCTAGAGGACGAAATGAAGTGATTCTAGTGGCATTAAAAAGCTAACATCCATACATTTCTAGACATCTAAGGCAAGAAACTAAAATAAGGAAGAGCATGAAAATCGCAACCTTCTAAGTCAAATCTTGCAATGTGCCAGTGTTGATGTTGGGCCATTTCAACTTGAATATCTGGAGCTACAGAAGTCCAATTGATGAAAACTCAATGTTTTTGGATTCTTGACACAAAGACCTATTAATGCTTAAAATGTCAACCAAAAAAATATGTGATATGAGGGATGATTAGTACTTAAAAGTGTATTTTTATCAAGGTTTTATATCATCATTTTGCACTTGAAGTATCAATAAGTCCTTAACTAAAGCATGTTTTATAATAACAAGTGTGATACCATAAGATACCTTTAATTTATGGTAAATGTTCATCTTAAATACAGGCCTATCACATAAATGAAAGGATTGATTGATGAGTTTAAGTTCGAAAATTGAAAGGACAAAGAGAGGGCCAAACTTAGAAAAGAGATGTTGGTTCAGTCCAAACTGGAACACTGTTCGGTCATTGGGTCATATCTGGAGCTGTAAATCTTGGATTTAGGTCTGCCTTATATGGATGGAAAGCTGAGACAATTTCCTAGAACTTTCATGATTGAAGTCTGTTCAAATTATGACGTTATCAATGACGTTTTTGGCAAACAAGAAGATAAGGATTGTTACCAAGTCAAGATGTGGCCACCCACTCAAAAATTAGTCAACAAATCAATAGTTCTGAATTTTGGCCTATAAAAGGAGGCATTTGTCATGTATTTAGGCATCTTGGTTTTCAGATCAAGATCATGCTCTTGCTCTCTCTTTATATTTTGTAATGCTTAAGTTTCGCTTATATTAATCTCTTGCTTATGTTTTTCATTTCCTTTCCTTGTTTATTTATGTTTCTCTCTTTCATTATGTTTAGCTAAATTTATCATGTTAAGGTGAAAAGGTTACACTAATGGTGTAAGAATAAGTATAATATAAACTCAACATGGACCTTAATGTTTGATACTAACATGTTTTATATTTGTTATCTTGTTCACTTTTAATACTTTGCTTGTTAAATGGTAATCTAGATTTATGTTGTATAACCCTTGGTACAACAAATACTTGGCACTTTCATAGCCCAACCGTATGGTATAACCGACACATATGCTATGAAAGGAACTTGATTTGTTGTTAACATAAGTTATAATCATGAATGCCTGACAACATTTACAAGCATTAGCATTGTTCGAATAAGATAACTAATGTAATCATGTTAACAATTTATAATCTGATTGGAACCTCCTTTGTGTATGGTTTCCAGTTGAGTAATAAAAAGAGTTTATACTATACTTATTTAAAATACCATTAGTGCATCCTCTAACCTTGACAATTATTTTATCCTTGTTTAATCCTTACATCAATATCACATCTCAAAGCTCTCTTTAACTTCTTCTTCTTGTTGTTGTTGTTGTTATCTATAATTTATATGTTAACCTCCCTATGGTTCGACCCTGGTCTTGCCGGGTTATTTATTACTTCAACACTCCTACACTTGGGAGAAGACTGATCTTTTGGTCGTGTCAAGGGAGATATGATTTTTCAAAGATGACAACTGAATTCTACTAGCAAACAGGTTTTGTGAAGAAACGAGTCCAAATTACGTTACAAATCCAAGTTTTTATTTCAGCAATTTAGCTCCTCTAAGTCAAAACTTGAAGATTTCATGCAAGGCTATTTCTCTTTTTTTTAGAAAAATAGTTATTGAAGTACTTAAATGTAAATTGTCTACTTAAAGGATGACTATTTTGTAAAATAGAGACTAGGGTTTCCTAGGATATAAAAAGAATGAGAGAAGAGAAGGGGGGCAGCCAACCAAGAAGAGAAAAACGCCCCCTTCCTCTAAAAAACCCGAAATCATGCATTACTCCTTCTTTTTGATTAGTTGTTCAACAAACATGCAAGGCTAAACTCTTTTTCTTGGTTGCAAGGACACGGAAACCTTCGAATTTCAAAAACTATGAGATTTATTTTACCTTTTCTTTTCAGTTCATATGATGAATATGTTTGTTCTCTTATGCTTACTTTTTCTATGATTGTTTATTTTAATTGCTAGAGCGGACTCTAAGTTATTATTGTAAACAATCTATTGCTAAGTTTGATATCAAAACCAGAGTTGTGGTATATGAACTTGTGAAGCAACTGAGTTTAATAATTGTGGTGTATATACGTTATTAATCTTAGAGAGAACATTCAATCAAATCAAACATAGACTGCGAACAGTTATGTTTCTTGATTAATCAACTTATGTAGTTCTTAAGGCTGCCATTGAATTAAATTATTAGTGCGGACACTATGGTTGTTTGATGGTTAGGGTTAGTTATACAAAGGATCCATTAACTAACTAATGTTAAAAAGAGATAAATATTCAGAATATAGAATGATGTTTCGTTTCCATGATCAGTTCTAATTTCCGTAAGTGGACGTGTGCTTGCGACCAAGGTTTATTCTCTTGATAATTTTCTGATTTCTTTAAATTTCGATTGATAGTTTTCTATTTTCTTTTGCTTTAGCCTAGATAACGTCCAAACTCCCCCAAATTGCATATCATCTAGCATAAAAATCTAACTTGAACCTTCCTTGTGGGATCGACCCCTTGCTTGCTCTATACTATCTTGTGTGTTGTGTTTTAAGTTAGGGTAATTAATTTGTGCGATCATGACATCTCGACAAGCAGGTACACTACCGATGAATAACTTTAATGTGCTTGTGTTGTTTTGAATTGGGTGCTACCCACTCATTTAGTACAAGGAGAATTACCACCAAATTAGGGGAAATGAGTGGAAGTACTAGAAAAGGGGTTCGTAACTGGAACCCCGATGGGGAACATGTTGAAACAAATATTATGTATATGGGAGTGGGGTTTAGTCTAGCTAGGTATGAAACAGAAGTAGACTTGATCCCTTTAGAATTACATGATTTCGATATAAACCTAGGTATGATTAGCCGAGTGAGTACAAGGCCAAATAAGTTGTTATACTAGAACTATTATGTTCCAAAATACCAAAGGTCTGGTAGTTTGTAGTGAACACTCAAAGAAAGGACTTGGGTGTGATAAACATGGGGAAATGATCGCTCATGTGTTAAGACAGTTAAAGACTCACATAGAGAATTACCCGATACATGACCTGGAGTTGGTTACTGTGATTCGTTGCTAAAATTAAGTGTTTGTAGTGAATTACCATTCGCCACTCAAACTATGTTTTCTGCAGTGAATCAGTGTTCGCTGCCGAAAGTGTGTACTCTACAGCGAATTTGTGATTTGTTGCCGAAATTGAGTTGCCTGCAACAAATCATTCTTCACTACTGAAAGTATGTGTTCTATAGCGAATTTGTGATTCACTACTAAAATTGAGTTGCCTGCAGCGAATCAGTGTTCGCTACCGAAAGTATGTTTTCTACAACGAAGTTGTGATTCACTGCCGAAATTGAATTGTTTGCAGCAAATCAGCGTTCACTGATGAAAGTGTGTGTTCTGCAGCGAACCTGTGATTCGCTGCTGAAATTCAGTTGTCTACAGCGAATGGTGTTGCCTACAGCGAATTAGCATTCCCTGCCGAAAGTGCTTTAGTTGCAGCGAAGTAGCATTCGCTGCAAAATTGAGATGCCTGCAGTAAAACAGTTTTCACTGCCGAATTGTGCAGCGCTTGCAGCAAAACAATTTTCACTGCTGAATTGTGCGGCTTGTAGCGAACTAGTTTTCACTACTGAATTATGTGTCCAACAGTGAATCAGCTTTCGCTGCCGATTTTCTACAATGAACTTCCTGGTCAGAAATGACTTAAATGCTTGTAACAATTTTATTGTATGATGGTATAAAATGTGGAACACTTGAATGTGCACATATGGATTCTTGAAATAAGTATGGTGATGAATGTGATTTAAGAACGCAAATGTACTGATGCGTGGTCGTTGATGTCTTAGGTGATGTGGCCGGGATCAGACCATCGTCAGGGCAAGGACAACCCACAGGTGGACATGTAGGTGATTTCCACCTTCCTCTTTCTTAATGTTAAATTATGAAATGCTTTATCATGAATGTTACCGTGTTATGTTAGTTCAAATACCAAGTTGTTAAAGGAGTAAATGTTGATGAACAATTGAGTAGCTTCGACTAATGGCATCCGAATGGATAGTCGGGATAAATGATTGATAGCTTCGACTAACGGCATCCTAAGTGGATGGCCGGGATGAATGAACAATTAACCTCGGCTAATGATGCCTCAAGAGAATAGCCGGATTTGAAGATTATGAGTAATTGAATGAATGGATGCATTCATGTGTATTACTGGATAAGCACACCAAGTATGTAAAGGAACTATGAATGTTATGCCTCCAACAGAGAATAATGTTAATGCTTCATTTATCTAACTATCTGCTTAATTATTAAAGAACTATAATCTCATAAATATTTTTGTACTGCAACAGGGACGTCATACCAACGAGATGCATAGGAAACCCAATACACGAGAACTTACTTTTGCAAGGGATCATGTATTTCCATTCTAAATCACGATGTATTTTGTATGAATCAATGTACTAAACGTATAACTGTTATTAGATATTTTTGTTTAAATTCATGATGACTATTAGTATGATAAGAATGCAAACTCATGTCTATGTATGTATATTTTTAATGTGAACTTATAATCATGCGAACATAATATTATGTGTATATGTAATATTCATTTTTAATGAAATGTTGTTTGATGCTGGTGTATGGATTGTATCTTGATAATGAGAGGGAACAGGTTCACCAGTTACCGACATGATGTTGTGTCAAGTGTGTGTGTGTGTGTGTGTGTGTGTGTGTGTATAATTATCGTTGTTTTGGGCTTGAAAAGCCAGGTTGTTACAACTCCAAAGGCTTAAAAAAGAGGCTAAAAATGTATCCCTTATCCTTATTAATGATTCAAAGACAAATCATCTTGAAGAGAGAGGGAATGATACAATCTGAGCAACGAAAAAACAATCAGATTCGGATTGTGATGTAAAATGCGCAAATGTCCAGTTCTACGACAACAATCATAATTCTTGATTCGATTGTTGGATCGGGCTGAAATTTTATGTGGAGTCTCATGATATGTTTTCCTACCTTAGGTTAAAATTTCAGGTCAATCAAAATTTAGAAAAGCATCGCAATACTGGTCAACAGATGTTGTATAAATTTTGTTATTTACTTCCTTTTGACTTATGGACTTCCTATTTGGCTACGATTATTTTCCTACAAGGATGTGGCAACTAGTTTTGTGAATTTTCTAGTCTTGCAAGGATATTTAAATGGGCAACAACATAGTTTTCATGTATGATATGGACTCCGTATTAATGTGGAATCCTTATAGTGTATGGAAACAATTGTTCTATCCTTATTATAATAGTATTCTATCATTAAATAAGTTTTCAAGTCAGCTAAGGATACTTTGTAAACAAGGAAACTAAAGAGGAGGCAACTTCAGATTTGATTCTCCTAACTTATATAGGACTTCTAAAGGGCAATACATTTGATCATATCATATTTAGGATATTAAATTTGGATGTATTATTGTTATTATTATTTTTTTTCTTCCTAGTTTAGGGTTTATTTATATTATTTGGGTTTAATTGTAAGTGGACCTCATATAAGTCCACATTAGGGATCCATTAGAGTTTGTTTCGATCTCGAGTTAGTATAAATAAAGGCATGACTAGACATGTAAGGTTAGAGATTAATAAAACTTCTTTTTTGTTGCACTTTGTATGTGTGTTTGATGATATACGTCTCTAAAAAACTGAAAAACAACTTATCGAAGAACAAATGACTTCATGGTGTCATCCTTATACATCTCATTCACCAATCAATATTCATTAGGTGGAGGTTTTCGTTTCCAATAATGTTGGTGCCTAGGTACAAGTCTTGATTAATCTGATTCATGTTCAAGAGGGGCTTGTTGGTGGAACCAAGACCATTACACAAGGATTTAGAGAAGAAGACTAGATTCAGACAGTTTGACCTTTTGTTACTCTTTTGGTCATAACTGAAGCTACAGATCGAATTTGGATATGATTCTAGTTGGGCTGGAAACTAGACTTTCATACCTTTCCAATGGTATATGGAACGCCTTCTAATTCATTAAGACGAGAGAGAACCATTCATTTTAAATTGGCCTTTGCTGCTACCAGACAGAATACGGAAACTACAAACTTGTCTTATTTAATTAGTTGGGCTATCAAACTTTAATTATTTTGAGAGGAGACAATTTTTTTGGGTTTTAGACTTGTTTATTTTAATTAGTTTGAGCTAGTTTTAGCTTAGGTTGATTATTATTTAAATTGGGTTTATGTAAGACCCATTAGGGAAACTAGGGTTTTGGCTTGGAGTTTAAATACTCTTTAGGAATAATTGTAGGTCAGACTTTTGATGATATTTTTCAGCATTGTAGCCAACTTTTGGTTGCTCAATCTTGGTTCTTGATTGAACTTTCAACTCTTCAAAGAATTGACCATTTTTTGTTGTGAATTTATACTTCCTTTGCTCGTCTTCAGGTGTAGGCGTTGTGATCGGGTTGGTTTATAGTCTTGTTGCCTTGGAGCAAATCTTCCATTGTGATAAGCTCATTCAAATCTCAACAAACTTGGGTTAGATTGATCTTAGGGTCGCGAATACCATTAAATTCTGCTAGGGTTCACATCAAATTAGGATTTCAAGTATTCCGATGAGGTATTATGGCAAAAGAAGAGGAGGATTCAAAAGGAGAGTGGTATCAAAGGGAGAAAAATAAAGATATTAGTGTTCTAAAAAAAAAACAAAGAGTCTATCCCATATTCTAAGGGAGATGCAACAAGAACATGATGTGTTAACGACATTAGTCGTTGCCTAGCAAGCTTCAGAAAGAGATGAGCAAAAACACTGCAATGATGATAAACAAAGGAGAAAGGCTACTATCTTTATCCAACGTTGATGGCGACGATTGTTGGCTAAAAAAGAACTCCAAAGGCTTAAAAAAAGGGCTAAATTTTTTTCCTTTATCCCTGTTAATGATTCAAAGACAAATCATCTTGAAGAGAGAGTGAATGATACAATCCGAACAACAAATAAAACAATCAGATTTGGATTGTGATGTAAAATGCGCAAATGTCTAGTTCTACGACAACAGTCATAATTCTCGATTTGATTGTTGGATCGAACTGAAATTTTACGTGGAGTCTCCTGACATGTTTTCTACCTCTGGTTAAAATTTCAAGTCAATCGAAGTTCAGGAAGGAATAGCAATATTGGTCAACAAAGGCTATATGAATTTTGTTATTTACATCCTTTTAACTTGTGGATTTTCTATTTGGCTAGGATTTGTTTCCTACAAGGATGTGGCAGTTGGTTTTGAGAATTTTCTAGTGTTGTAAGGATATTTAATGGGCAACAATATAGTTTCCATATGTGATATGGACTCCGCAATAATGTGGAATCTTTACGGTGTATGGAAACAATTATTTTATCCTTATTACAGTAGGAATCTATCATTAAATAAGTTTTCATGTCAGCTAAGGATACTTTGCGAACAAGGAAACTAAAGAGGAGGCAACTTCATATTTGATTCTCCTAGCTTATATGGGACTTCTAAAGGATAACAAATCTAATCATATTATATTTAGGATATTAAATTTGGATTTATTATTGTTATTATTATTTTCTTCTTAGTTTAGGGTTTATTTATATTATTTGGTTTTAATTGTAAATGAGCCTCATATAAGTCCACATTAGAAATCCATTAGGATTTGTTACAGTCTCGAGTCAATATAAATAAAGGCATAACTAGACATGTAAGGTTAGATAATTTAGATTAATAAAACTTCTTGTTTGCTGCACTTTGTGTGTGTTTGGTGGGATACTCTCCCTTCCTTGGTTCTCTAAAGAACTGAAAAATAACATATCAAAGAACAACTAACTTCATGGTTTCATCCTTATACTTATCGTTCGCGAATCAATATTCGTTGGGTGGGGGTTTTGATTTCCAATAGTGTTGGTGCCTAGGTACAAGTTATCTTTGTGTCGCACTCTATCAAACTTGATTTACTTGGCTTTTCAGGAATTGATGTCTTTACATATTGGTTACTTGACCGTGTGTTAAAGAGGTTTGCATCAAAGTGGGGTTTAGTAAGGGGAGTACAAGTTCAGACTTTACAAAGGGTATAAAAAAGGTGATCGAACCTCAACATCCTAAGAGTTCGCGAAACATTAAGTGTTTCAAATGTTTGGAGCATGGGCATATTGCTTTTGGATGTCCGAACAAGAGAGTTATGGTGGTGCATGGGAAACATAGAGAGTTGGCCAGTAGCGATGAAGCCGAAACTAAAGTTGAGGATGGGCATGGACAAGCTTTTGAGCCACTAGAAGGAGATTTGTTAGTGGTATAACGGGTTTTGAATGCACAAATTGATGTTACTAAAGAACAACATGAGAACATATTTCATACGAGGTGTCAGAATTGGGATAAGGTATGTGTGGAATGATTATTGACAATGAAAGTTGCACTAATATTGTGTAAATCCCGAGAAAAAAAAAGGGAGCTGGATTAAATTAAAGGAAATAAACTAAACTAAAAAGAAGTGGGGGCAAAACAAATACACTTCAAGAAAATAGGGCCTAAACTAATAAGAATAATTATAGAGCATAAGTACTCCTCTTCTCACCAAAAACAGATCTGCAGATAACGTAAGAAAAAAAAAAAGGAGTTTTTATATTCATTTTTACAAATCAAGAGAGAAACACCAAAATTTCAAAAACTCATCCAAGATTAAGGGTTATAGGTAGAATAAACACTGGTGGGAAAAGGGATTAACAAGAGAAATTGAACAAGAAGAGAAGAGGGGAGGGTCGGCTGTCATTAGAAAGAAAAGGAGGGATCGAAACCTTGATTCGTACCGGGTAAGGTATTCTAAATTTGCTCTTATGAGTCATTTCAAGTCGATTATGAATTGATGTCTGGATGTTAATTTATAGATTTGAGTTCTTAGACTTGAATTGAGGAAAAAGTATGAGTTGTTAAATTAAAAAACTTCATGTGTTGTATGTAAATGGAAAGATTGATGAATCTTTACAGTTTCATCTCTTGACTTTAAAAGAGATTTCGAGTAGAAGGATGAAGGAATTAGAATCAGGTTCCTCATAGAAATTGTAGGTTTGGATGTTGGCTAACTAATGAAATTAATCTTGCTTAATTTGGAGTTATAGAACTCCAGCTATGGGTCACCAACCGAGACTGGGTCATGACAGACCCTATAGGGTAGTAGGTCTGGTTCGTTGATGAGAAATTTTGACTACCTTAGTGGTAGAACTGGGTTCTCCTTCCTTCAGAAAACTTGTAGCCTCATGTCTTAGCTTTCCAACAAGACTAATCTCGCTTGAATCGGAGTTCTATAACTCTAGATATAATTAAAAATCTGAGGAGAGGTCGAAGAGTAACAGTTCAAAAACAAGACAGTAACAGTTCAAAAACAAGACAGTAACAGTTCAATATTTAGACAGTAACAGTTCAAAAACGAGACAGTAACAGTTCAAAAACGAGACAGTAACAGTTCAATATCAAGACAGTAAGAGTTCGGGATTTAAACAGAAACGATTAAAATATATATATATATATATATATATATATATATATATAAGGAATGATAACTGTGGTTGGACAAAGAATGACAATATTAATGGGTGAAATGAGAAAAACATAAAATATTAAAAAATTACTGAAAGAAAGACTTATTGGTTGTTGATATGGTTATAATAAAACATATCCTTGGGTGAGGAAAATTTATGAGTAAACCTATGAATTTCAAAAGGGACCACAGGCGTGGTGCAACAGCAGCAGGGGAGCACGAGTAGAGCTTCTATTATAGGTAGGTGAATCGCACCTATACTTCCTAGTTAATTCCATGATTTATTTATATTACCAATGTGAAATGTGAATTACTGAATGTATGTGTATTCAAGATGGAAACTTGTTGTGTGAATTGCCAAATGATGAAATTATCACTGACAAAAGAAATATGAGAAGTACGATTTGAGGCGTAAACTAGCATACATTTGGTGTATGTTAGGATCCTGGGTAAGGGGATCGCCACGATTGGATTAGCATACATTTAGTGTATGTTAGGATCCCGGGTATAAGGATCACCATGTATTGGCTAGCATACATTTAGTATATGTTAGGATCCCGGGTAAGGGGATCACCATGTATGGACTAACATACATTTAGTATATGTTAGGATCCCGGGTAAGGGGATCACCATGTATTGGCTAGTATATATTTAGTGTATGTTAGGATCCCGGGTAAGGGGATCACCTTGCATCGACTCCTATGGGGTGATGATGATGATACCAGTGAAAATGGTATCGGTAATGTGATAAGCAAGAATAATCATGGTTGATCTCATAAAGTCTGGAATGAAGGTTGAAAGTGGCAGAGGGAACAATTATTAATAGTTGAATAAGGAAGAGATTCTAATAAATACTAGAAGGGAGAAGCAAATGAACTATGAATGCATTTTACCCTGTTGAAATTGTTAGATTTTCGTGTTGTTATATTTATTGTAATATTCACCTTTCAATAATATGTATTTTTTTTCAAGATCATCGCATGCACGACAGGAGTAGATCCTAGCTTATGTTCCCTTCTTGTAATCTAGGTTCTAGGGAGTATACCCTTGTATTTTGTAAACATGAAAATGTTGGTATAACTTAATTTGTATAATAAATGTTTAAACTTGATTGAATGAATTTAACCCTGTAGTTCATATAACCATATTTCATGTCTATGTATTTATATTTATTTATTTTTATCCATCCATAATGATATTTTATTGTATAATGCATATCATATATATTGTAGTTGATAGGGTGAGTATAAATGTGGAATTGAAACCCAAGATGATTGGGTCGGGAATTAAGTTATGAGATGCGAGCTATAAGAAGTGTAAATAGATTCCATGTCAATAACTTGAGACCTTCCGGTATAGGGGGGACTCTGTTGAAATTTCGATAGATTTTAATACGAAGCCATGAATATAGATATATATATAAAATAAAAATTAATTACTCTGTTTTTCGATTGACATAAGATTATCGTTTTATCTCGGAAATGGGGATGTTACAGTTTGGTATCAGAGCCCAGGTTGCTATTCTGAGGACAGGAATAATTAGATGATTTTGAAATGTGTTTCAGGATGGTGAGAACAAGGCAAGGAGCCAGAATTGATCCATCCCCAGTTCGGGGAAGTGACTAGAGTTTTCGTAATGAAAGTGATCCAGACTGGGATCCCTTGGCAGACACCTCCTCTCATATACCTGCAGCATCAGTGTACTCAGAAGGGGGTGAGTCAGTGAGACTTCGAGATGATTCGTTGTTCTGTCAAGCAGATGTATCTATGCCCGAGGTATCAAACAAATAGGGGGAGATAATATACCCTCACCAATGACACCGGTAGCTGGATCCAACCCATTTTCAGATCTTGCTTTTATGGAACAAATAGTGAGAGCTATAGCAGCAGGAATGGTAGCGGGAGCCTCCAATACGACTACTAGAGTAGGGGGAGTAGTCACCATAGTGCAATGGGTGAAGGGTATGAGAGAGATGGGTTGTACGACTTACCGTGGCAAAGAGGATGTTGAGGTTGCTGGGCATTGGCTGAGGAAAGTAGAAAGAGTTATAAATCAGATGCAGGTGCCAGAGGAGCTACGAGTGGATTGTGTGACTCAGCTATTGGTTGAAAGTGCCCACTCTTGGTGGGAGACCATCAGAGAGAGGAGATCAGGGGAGGTATTGAGATGGAGGGATTTTCATGAAGAGTTTGAGGAGAGGTACTATTCTTAGGAGCATAGGAGGGAGAAAGAACAAGAGTTTTTGGATTTGAGGCAGGGAGATTTGACAGTTTTGGAGTATGAGAGGAGATTTCAGGATTTAGTAGCTTTTGCCTCCATTTACCTTCCCACAGAGCGCCACAGGGTAGAGAGGTTTCGTGATGGACTGAGGCGAGAATTGAGGACGATATTGATAGCCATGCAGTTTCAGTCTGTGTGGGAATTGGTACAAGCTGCTCAGGGTATGGAGAGGGTAATAAAGGATACCCCGAAGCCAGTAGTCGAGTAGAGTCAGGCAATGGGAGCTAAAAGGAGAGATTTTGAGTTTTTAATTGAGAGACCTCCTCTCCCAAAGAAAGGGAAGAGTGGGCAATCATCAGGACAATTCCAGAGAAGAGGTGAGAGTTTCACCCCAGGAGGGAGCTCAGGAGGATTTAGACAGGTCAAGCTTGGGGAGGACACTATAGACAAGGAGTCAAAACTGCTGGAGGGTCTACAGAGCAGAAGGGACCAGGATATCCATTTTGTCAGGTGTGAGCAGCGACACCCTGGAGATTGCTCTGTGATGCCGGGGAGATGTTATATTTGTAAAGGTGAGGGGTATCGATGGAGAGAGTGCCCGCATGTAGGCAGAGGT
The DNA here is from genome assembly GCA_015852605.2 of Populus deltoides. NCBI lineage: Eukaryota > Viridiplantae > Streptophyta > Magnoliopsida > Malpighiales > Salicaceae > Populus > Populus deltoides. The sequence continues at coordinate 15,922,870 of CM027572.2, read as the reverse complement.
TGTTACTATTGTTGGGACATGAGTCATAAGAAGAAGGATTGTCCTCGTAGAACCACCGAGGGAGTCCATGGTTAGAGGATTGAGGTTCAGAGCCAACATTAATCAGTGACAGTTGATCGTCCTATCAGGCCTACCCAGTCAGGGACGTGTGTTACTCGTGGGAGGCCTAGAAATTAAGAGAGGAGGACTCAGGATCAGGTATATCACATGACCTACGAGGATGTGGGAGTTGTACCCAATGTGGTGGCAGGTACTTTACAGTTAGATACAATGCAAATTTATGCTTTAATTGATCCTAGAGCTAGTCATTCCTTTGTATCTTATAAAATTATGAATAACCTGCATATGTTATCTAGTAACTTAGCTATAGGGGTGACAGTTAGTACACCTCTAGGAGAGAATATACATATTGATGATATTTATAGAGGGGTAAAACTATATATTGGAGGATTACAGTTGAGGGTAGATCTTATGCCGTTAGAGTTATATGATTTTGATGTGATTCTAGGCATGGATTGGCTAAGTAAACATAAGGCATAAGTGGATTGTTTCACCAAAATGGTGACAATCTAAGGAATAGGTGATAAAATAGTAGTGTTTAAAGGGAAAAGAAAAGTAATTCCAAGTTGTATAATCTCAGTCTTGGTGGCTAGAAAATTACTGAGAAAATGTTATTTTGCTTGGTTAGCCCATGAAAGAGAGCTGGAGAAGGGTAGCATAGATTTGGCTAGTATTCCTGTTGTGAGGGAGTTTTGAGATGTATTCCCAGTAGAGTTGCCTGGATTATCTCCAGTTAGAGAAATTGAAGTTTTCATAGAAACTATTCTAGGAGTTTCTCCTATAGCCTAGTCTCCTTATAGGATGGCACCTATAGAATTGACGGAACTGAAGGTTCAGCTTCAAGAATTGTTAGATAAAGGCTTCATCCAGCCTAGTAACTCACCCTGGGGAGCTCCAGTATTGTTTGTAAAGAAGAAGGATGGCACCCTTCATTTGTGCATTAATTATCGTCAATTGAATAAAGTGATGGTGGAGAACAGATACGCACTCCCATGAATAGATGACTTGTTTGATCAGTTAAAGGGTGCTAGAGTGTTCTTTAAGATAGATCTGAGATCTGGATACCACCAGTTGAGAATCAAGGAACAAGACATACAAAAGATGCCTTCCGAACCCGTTATGGGCATCATGAATTTTCAGTGATGCCTTTTGGGTTAACCAATGCTCCGGCCATGTTTATGGACTTGATGAATCAGGTGTTTCGGCCTTACTTGGACCAATATGTTGTTGTATTTATTAAAGATATTTGGGTATATTCAAACTCTCACTTGGAGCATGAACAACATCTAAGGGTTGTGCTACAGACTTTAAGGGAGAATCAATTATATGCAACGCTGGATAAGTGTGAGTTATGGCTCAAGAAAGTAGTATTTTTAGGCCATGTAATATCCACAAAAGGAATAATTGTGGATCCAAGAAAGGTTTAGGCCATGTTAAAATGGGAAAGGCCTACCAACGTGACAGAAATCTGAAGTTTCTTGGGTCTTGCTGGATATTACCAGAGGTTTATTAAAGGGTTCTCCACCATAGCATCACCTTTAACTAAGCTGACCCGCAAGGAAGACAAGTTTGTTTGGTCGGAAGAATGTGAAGTGAGCTTTCGAGAACTGAAGGAGAGGCTCACTTCTGCTCCTATGCTGATCATGAGTCCTTGAAGAATCTGAAAGGACAAGGTAAGTTGAATAGGAGACATGTAAAATGGGTTGAATTCATTTAAATGTTTCCTATGTAATCAAGTGTAAGCAAGGCAAAGAGAACATAGTAGCTAATGCACTTTACGCAGTGATTAGTACTTAAAAGTATATTTTTTTAACAAGGTTTTATATCATCATTTTGCATTTGAAGTATCAATAACTCCTTAACTAGAGCATGTTTTATAATAACAAGTCTGATAATATAAGATACCTTTAATTTATGGTAAATGTTCATTTTAAATGCAGGCATATCACATAAATCAAAGGATTGATTGATGAGTTTAACTACTGAAATTGAGAAGACAAAGAGAGGGCTAAGCTTAGAAAAAAGATGTTGGTTTAGTCCAAACTGGAACACAATTCAGTTATTGGATCATAACTGGAGCTGTAGAACTTGGATTTAGGTCTGGTTTATATGGATATAAAGTTAAGACATAGGCCTAAAATTTTCATGAAGAGTCCAAGATTTAAAAGGACCGTTTTCAAGTTCAAATGGTAGCAACAACAGAGAAGTTGGAATCTGTCATGCAGCCCAAACACTCAGTGTTTAGCCCATATCTTGAGTTCTAGAAGTCCAAATGACCTTATTCTTGTTTTTTTGGAAAGCTAAGACAATTCCTCAAAACTTTCATGAAGACTATCTATTCAAATTTTGATGTTAACAATGATGTTTTCTGCAGACAAGAAGATAAGGATGGTTACCAAGTCAAGAGGTGGTCATCCACTCAATAATTAGTCATCAAATCAATAGTTCTGAATTTTGGCCAATAAAAGGAGGCATTTGCCATGCATTTAGGCATCTTGGTTCTCAGATCAAGATCATATTCTTGCTCTCTCTCTCTTTATATTTTTGTAATGCTTAAGTTTTGCTTTCATTACTCTCTTGTTTATGCCTTTCATTTCCTTTATTATACTTATATAATCATGTTCTACTCTTGTTTATCTATGTTTCTCTTATTCATAATGTTCAGCTAAGTTTATTATGTCAAGGTGAAAAGGTTACACTAATGGTGTAAGAATAAGTATAGTACAAACTCAACATGAACTTTAATGTTTGATACTAACATGTTTTATATTTATTATTTTACTCACTCTTAATACCTTACTTGTTAAATGCTTAATCTAGATTTGTGTTGAACAACCCTTGGTACAATAAATACTTGGCACTTCCATAGCCCAATTGTATGGTATAACTGACATTTGTGCTATGAAAGGAACTTGATTTGTTGTTAACATAAGTTATCATCATGAATACCTGATAATATTTACAGGTATTGGCATTACTCGAATAAGATAATTCATGTAATCATGTTAACAATTTATAATCCGAGTGGAACCTCCTTTGTGTGTGGTTTCCAGTCAAGTAATAAAAAGAGTTTATACTATACTTATTTAAAGTACCATTAGTAGATTCTCTAACCTTGACAATTGTTTTATATTTGTTTAAATCCTTACATCAATATCACATATCAAAGCTCTCTTCAATTCCTTTTCTGTTATTATCTATTTCTTTATTTGTAGTTTATACAGTTAACCTCCCTGTGGTTCGACCCCAGTCTTGCCGGGTTATTTATTACTTCAACATTCCTGCACTTGGGATAAGACATCAACTCTTTGATCGTGTCAAGTTTTTTGCGCCATTGCCGGAGAGGTAAAATCCTGTATAAATTATAATATTTATTTTCTTTTCTTTTTTCACTTTTCTTGTATCTAACTTTTGTTTCTTTTTCTTTTGTTTTCTTCTTTCTTTTATTCTCTTCCTACACGTACATTAAGTGGTAGACTTTGTAGGGTATCCTCATCATTTTCAGAAAATATAGCCGAAGAAGATAATCAGTCGCTTCATAATGAAAATATGAAAATAATCGAGTTAGAACACTTAAAGACCACATGAATTCTACAAGAACAAGTGTACCCTCATGTATAGTTTTCCCTATAGATGTATCTCACTTTAATTTTAAGCCAGACATTATTCAACTTTTACCTTCTTTTCATGACTTAGATTTAGAAAATCCATACTTGCATTTAAAGGAATTTGAGGAGGTCTGTAACACCTATAATGACTTAAATTGTAGCATGAACATCATCAGATTAAAGCTTTTTTCTTTTTCATTAAAAGATAAAGCTAAAACATGGCTACAAAATCTTAGGTCAGGATCCATCCGTGCTTGGGATGAAATGCAACAACAATTTTTAAAGAAGTTTTTTCCGTCTCACAAACAAACCCTTTCAAAAGACAAATCACCACATTCACTAAAAAACCAGGAAAAACATTTTACCAATGTTGGGATAAGTATCGAGACTTGCTTAATACTTGCCCTCATTATGGTTTTGAAACATGGAGATTGGTTTAACATTTTTATGAAGGGTTAACACCTAAAGATAGACAAATGGTGGAATTGATGTGCAATGAAACTTTTGAAGATAAAGACCCTAATGAAGCAATGGAGTACCTAGACTTGCTAGCTAAAAATGCTCAAAATTGGTACACTACAGGCACTTATGAGGTACCAAGTAAAACTCAATCTCATACATTTAGTGGAGGAATGTACAACCTTAGGGAAGATCATGACCTCCAAGCTAAGTTTGCATCTTTAGCTAAAAAAGTCGAGGCACTAGAATTGAAAAAGAGTTGTCAATTAAAATGATCAAAGAGTTGATGTCTTATCCCATGTGCAGGAGTGTCGAAGTACCCAGCAACACCAAGGTCGAACCACAGGGAGGTGAACTATATAGAATTATAAATAAAAGAAAAGATTTGAAGAGAGCGTTGAGATGTGATAATGATGTAAGGATTTAAACAAAGATAAAACAATTGTCAAGGTTAGAGGATCCACTAATGGTATTTCAAATAAGTATAGTATAAACTCTTTTATTATTCAATTGAAAACCACACACAAAGGAGATTCCACTCAGATTATAAATTGTTAACATGATTACATTAATTATCTTATTCGAGTAATGCCAATATTTGTAAATATTATCAGGTATTCGTGGTGATAACTTATGTTAATAACAAATCAAGTTCCTTTCATAACACAGGTGTCGATTATACCATACAGTTGGGCTATGAAAGTATCAAGTATTTGTTGTACCAAGGGTTGTTCAACACAAATCTAAATTAACCATTTAACAAGCAAGGTATTAAGAGTGAGTAAGATAATAAATATAAAACATGTTAGTATCAAACATTAAAGTTCATGTTGAGTTTATACTATACTTATTCTTACACCATTAGTGTAACCTTTTCACCTTGACATAATAAACTTAGCTGAACATTATGAATAAGAGAAACATAGATAAACAAGAGGAGAACATGATTATATAAGTATAATAAAGGAAATGAAAGGCATAAACAAGAGATTAATGAAAGCAAAACTTAAGCATTACAAAAATATAAAGAGAGAGAGAGAGAGCAAGAACATGATCTTGATCTGACAACCAAAATGCTTAAATGCACGGCAAATGCTCTTTTTATAGGCCAAAATTCAGAACTATTGATTTGATGACTAATTGTTGAGTGGATGGCCACCTCTTGACTTGGTAACCATCATTATCTTCTTGTCTGCAGAAAACGTAATTTCTAACATCTGAATTTGAACAATTAGTCCTTATGCAAGTTTTGGGGAATTGTCTCAGCTTTTCAACAAAACAAGAATGAGGTCATTTGGACTTCTAGAACTTGAGATATGGGCTGAACACTAAACAGTATCTGGGCTGCAGGACAGATTCCGACTTCTCTGTTGTTACTACAATTTGAACTTGAAACCAGTCCTTTTGAATCTTGGACTCATCATGAAAGTTTTAGTCCTATGTCTTGGCTTTATTTCCATATAAATCAGACCTAAATCCAAGATCTACAGCTCTAGTTATGATCCAATAACTGAATGGTGTTCAAGTTTGGACTAAACTAACATCTCTTTTCTAAGCCTAGCCCTCTTTTTGTCTTCTCAATTTCAGTAGTTAAACTCATCAATCAATCCTTTGATTTATGTGATAAGCCTATATTTAAAATGAGTATTTACCATAAATTAAAGGTATCTTATATTATCAGACTTGTTATTATAAAACATGCTCTAGTTAAGGAGTTATCGATACTTCAAGTGCAAAATGATGATATAAAACCTTGATAAAAAAATACACTTTTAAGTACTAATCACACCCCCCAACCAGCTTATTACTGGTCCCTAGTAATCAAAGCGTTAAAATAGAAAAACAATTTGCAAGTTCCACAAAGCAAGGTATTCATCATTCAACTTCCATTAATCTATCCAAATAAACAAACTCTCATTAAATTTATATATCTGCTGCATACTGTTGAAACAAGATGTTAATAAACCTTCTTTTTATGTGCTCAATGTATGGAAACATGGTTGACGGGGCTTTTATTGGAAGAAAACAATATTTTGTTTTAATGTTTATCGAAGGTTAACTTTCTTGGGTTGGGATTACTATCTTCTTTTTTTTCTTCTTTTTTTAAATATATATATGTATAACTTAAAACACAATGCATTTTTAACCCATGTAACAAGTTTTGGCTAATGACTCCCAGACCAGTTGGTCTTATGGCATTAGGTGTTGAGACATCCCTATAAGCTTAGTAACTCGGGTTGCAGATACTGATATGTAGATAGTGCAATGTTTGATTCCTTTAAGCTTTTCTCCTTAACCCATGTAACCAGCATTGGACCAATAGCTCCCAAGTCAGTTGACTTTAGGGTATTAGGTGTTAAAACACCCCTTCGGGCTTAATTGCTTAGGTTAGGGAGGCTACGAAACCAAACTTATCTATGTTTTTATTATCATCAATATTTTGTTTTTTTTTTTTTTACAAACTATATACTATCCCTCCCCTTAGTTGTTACCTTTAATAAAAGAACATAAATAATGTAATAATCTAATATACAACCCACAATCATATGTTAAAGTGTGTGCGTGAAAATGAAGGTTTAAGAATACTTGTTAAATGAATATATGAGCTCAAGTGATAACAATGCGAGAGTTTGTAAACTTGAATATTTCAAGAAGTATTCTAATAGACCTTGATAAGTATATTGCAAATAACCATTGGAAAATGTTTACTAAGACGCGTCTCAAGAGTCAATAAAATTCTCCCATACTTTACCATCCTAATAATAATAGTTTTGTCAAATGGTTTTATTAAAAACAAAAGCAGTTTGTTAGTTAGTTTTTTTTTTTTGCCAACTATTACCCTCTCCCCCCAACCAAAACGAGACATTGTCCTCAATGTCCTAAGGTAGAAAGATAGAATATAGAAGACATCACCTGAAATAGCTAACACTGACAAACCTAAAACACACTTAAACGAATATAAGAAATAACAAAACACAAATATTATGCTATTAATAAAACCAAAAGACATAAATTTTTACAAACTAAGGCTTAAATCGTAGTTGTGATTGTGGCTCACATCTTCCCTTGGTTTTACGTTCAAGAACGGCTTAAACACCCTCTATGGGTCGAGGATAGGCTTCTCATCTAGTTTTCTTAAAAACTAGCAAACATGGTCTTTTTTAATTAGATTCTCAAGACTATGTCGAGCATGTTCTTTATGAAATTGTGGTCATAAATCATGAATTGCACAATGCACATCTCCACTAGGATGCATCTCAAGAGTTAATAGAAGATTATCTAAAGACTCCTTACTCAGGCCATCCTTAATGAATTGTGTTTTATCTTCACGGTTTACAAATACCATTCCTAAATAATGACATTGTGCATTACAAGTCCATCTAGCACATCGGTGACAGACTTTCAGTCGTTCTGCACGACGTTTCTTTGCAAAAGTGCTTTTACCTGTTCCAGGCATATATGAAATGAAAGAATTGAAGGACTCACCTGATAATTGGACCTTTGCTTCAATTAGCCAGCGAATATCTTCAGGAATTCCATGATTCATTAACAACCTCAATCTTTCACACCTAGCATGGTAAATTTTTACAATCACATTTGGAGGCAAAGCGGGAAAATACTTTTTTAATTTTTCAAGAATGGTGTCCATTTTCAAATGAGAATTGAAGAAGAGATGCAAAAAAAGGAGAAATAGTAAATAATTGCACAAATATATACACTGATATCAGTTATCATAGGAAACTGAAAGAACTGACTTAAGAGTTATGGAGTACCGTTATCCGCCATTTGACTGAGGTTGGAGAAAGACTAGCAAAACAAGAGTCACACCAAAAAGAAACACAAAAACAATGTGAGAAAAAAAAATATAATCAACCTTTATCTACAGGATCACCCAATTCAATAGAGTCATGTTCAACTGAAAAATTGTCAAGTAAACTTTCAAACGATGTCCATTTACCTTAAAAACATTGTCATTCTTTGGATTCTTGATATCACATGCCTTATACGGATACACATGTTTCACAATAAAAGGACCGCTCCATCTTGATCTTAACTTTTTAGGAAATAAATGGAGTCAAGAATTATAAAGCAAAACTTTTTGACCACTATCAACTTTTTGACAATTTTCACAAGTTTTGCAGAATGCATGTGTGTCCTTGAACATGGTGGGCCAATAAAATCCACTTTGTACGATTTTTGCAGTTTTCTTTCTTGATGATAATTTACACATGCTTCAGAATGACAAAATTTAATGACAAAACTTACCTCATTGTCAGGAATGCATCTTTGAAATATTTGATCAGAACAATATTTGAATAAATAAGGGTCATCCCAATAAAAGTTTTTCACTTCGTTCAAGAACTTTCTTTTGTCTTGGGTACTCTAGTGAGTTGGCAAAAATCCTGAAGCAAGAAAATTGATATTTTTAGCAAACCAAGGCATTAAACTAAGAGAAAGTAAGGATTCGTCAGAAAAGTAATCATTGATTGGTGGGATGTCAGATGTCGAATCTATTGTCAATTTTGACAAATGATTTGCATCAACATTTTCGGTGCCTTTCTTCTCCTCGATTTCTTCTTGAGAATAAATCATTTGCAAATCTGCATATTCTTCAAATTCTGTTTTACTCATGGTAGATTCAAATTGATCGTAAACTAATTCTTCAATAACATCTAATTCCTGTGAATCATTATCATCTCCAAGTTGCTTGCAAATGTTAAAAATATTCATCTCCAATGTCATGTTTCCAAATGATAGCTTCATCAGTCCATTCCTATAATTAATCAATGCATTAGAAGTTGCAAGAAATGGACGTCCTAAGATAACAGGATCAAGTAAAGCTTGAGATCTATCAATAAGTAAAAGAGTTACATAAGTTGGTTTTAACTCACCTAGATTGAGACTTTGAAAAACCGAATATGGAAGTAAATTCACACTAGCTCCAAGATCAAGTAAAGCTTTTTTAATTTTATGTTCTCCAATAAAGCATGAAATTATAGGACAACCAGGGTCTTTATATTTCAAAGCATTATTGTTATGAAGAATGGCACTTGCTTGTTCGGCTAAAAAGGTTTTCTTTTTCACATTTAGTTTTCTCTTCACAGTGCACAAGTCTTTCAAAAATTTAGCATAAGAAGGTACATGTTTAATAGCATCCAACAAAGGTGTATTGATCCTTACCTGTTTGAAAGTTTGAAAGATTTCAAAATTGTGATTGACTTTCCTTTGTTTGGTCATGACATGAGGAAATGGAAGTGCTGGGGGGGAATCAGTCATTTCTTTGTAATGTTCAGGTTCAACCCCTTCCTTACCCTCAGACACTAACTTATCTTCTTTCTCTTAAGGTTTAAGAATGAGTTTTTCAATAACCTTACCACTGCGAAGAGTGATGACTGATTTGACTTGATCAATGTATTGGCTTCTAGAGCTACTCGCACTTGAATTGTATTGCCCTTTTGGATTTTGTTGTGGTTGAGATGGAAACTTACCTTTCTCTTGAAAATTGAGAGCAGATGTGAATTTTGCAAGAGCATCTTTTAGATCTACCATGGTTTGAGCATTTTGAGTGTTGATTGTCTCCTGCTTTTCAATGAATGCATGCAATGTTTCCTCAAGATTTCTTCTAAGAAGGGGAGCATAAGGAGGTGCATATCTATGAGAATTTTAGAAATTATGGTGTGCTTGAAATGGTGGCTGTGAAGTTTGTGCATTATTGTTATCACTCTTCCAACTGAAATTTGGGTGATTTCTCCAACCAAGGTTGTATGTTTGCGAGTATGGATTATGATTGGGCCTTTGAAAACTGTTTAAAGCATGGGCATGTTCATGGAGGCATTCCTTAAAAGAAGGCAAAGTTGGATAGTCATTGGTTGAGTGTTCATAGGTTTCACATATTTGACACACAATGTCTTGAACAGATTTTAATTGACCACTCCTTTTCAATTCTAGTGCCTCGACTTTTCTAGCTAAAGATGCAAACTTGGCTTGGAGGTCATGATCTTCCCTAAGGTTGTACATTCCTCCACTAAATATATGAGATTGAGTTTTACTTGGTGCCTCATAAGTGCCTGTAGTGTCCTGATTTTGAGCATTTTCAGCTAGTAAGTCTAGGTACTCCATTGCTTCATTAGGGTCTTTATCTTCAAAAGTTCCATTGCACATCAATTCCATCATTTGTCTATCTTTAGGTGTTCACCCTTCATAAAAATGTTAAACCAATCTCCATGTTTCAAAACCATGACGAGGGCAAGTATTAAGCAAGTCTCGATACCTATCCCAACATTGGTAAAATGTTTTTCCTAGTTTTTTAATGAATATGGTGATTTGTCTTTTGAAAGAGTTTGTTTTGTGAGATGGAAAAAACTTCTTTAAAAATTGTTATTACATTTCATCCCAAGCACGGATGGATCCTGACCTAAGATTTTGTAGCCATGTTTTAGCTTTATCTTTTAATGAAAAAAAAAAAAGCTTTAATCTAATGATGTTCATGCTACAATTTAAGTCATTATAGGTGCTATAAACCTCCTCAAATTCTCTTAAATGCAAGTATGGATTTTCTAAATCTAAGCCATGAAAAGAAGGTAAAACTTATAATGTCTGGCTTAAAATTAAAGTGAGATGCATCAAGAGGGAAAACTATACATGAGGGTGCACTTGTTCTTGTAGGATTCATGTGGTCTCTAAATGTTCTAACTCGATTATTCTCATTATTTTCATTATGAAGCGACTGATTATCTTCTTCGGCCATATTTTTCTGAAAATGATAAGGATACCCTACAAAGTCTACCACTTAATGTATGTGACCAAACTCTCATGCACGTGTAGGAAGGGAATAAAAGAAAAAAGAAAACAAAAGAAAAAGAAACAAAACAAAAGAAACAAAATTTAGATACAAGAAAAGTGAAAAAAAAGAAAATAAATATTATAATTTGTACAGGAATTTACCTCCCCGGAAACGGCGCCAAAAACTTAACACGATCAAAGAGTTGATGTCTTATCCCAAATGCAGGAGTGTCGAAGTAATAAATAACCCGACAAGACCAGGGTCGAACAACAGGGAGGTTAACTATATAAACTACAAATAAAAAAATAGATAATAATAGAAAAGAAATTGAAAAGAGCTTTGATATGTGATATTAATGTAAGGATTTAAATAAATATAAAATAATTTTCAAGGTTAGAGGATCCACTAATGGTATTTCAAATAAGTATAATACAAATTCTTTTTATTATTCAACTGGAAACCATACATAAAGGAGGTTCCACTCGGATTATAAATTGTTAACATGATTACATTAATTATCTTATTCGAGTAATGCCAATACTTGTAAATATTATCAGCTATTCATGGTGATAACTTATGTTAACAACATCAAGTTCCTTTCAAGCAGGAATATTCTTCTAAACACCATGAATATTAGATTGTTATGCTTTGAATATGTGAACGAATTGCATGATAATGATTCTGACTTTGTCGTGATTTATAATGCATGTGGACATTCAACTTTTTGTAAGTTTTATTTGATGGATGGTTACTTGATCAAAGAGAATAAATTGTGTATTACTACTAGTTTTTTGCGTGAATTACTTGTTCATGAAACGTATGGGGTGGTTTAATGGGTCATTTTGAGGTTGCAAAAACCTTGGATATATTGCATGAACATTTCTATTAGTTAAAGATGAAAAGGGATGTGCAATGAATCTGTGAACAATGCATTGCTTGTAGAAAGGCAAAATCTAGAGTAGAACCGCATGGACTGTATACACCATTGTCTATGCCTACTGAACCTTGGGTAGATATTTCTATGGACTTTGTTTTAGGTTTACCTATGTCAAAGAAAGGTAGAGACTCTATTTTTGTTGTGATTGATAGGTTTTCTAAAATGACACATTTTATTGCATGCCATAAAACAGATGATGCATCTCATATCACATACTTGTTCTTTAGAGAGATTGTATGTTTGCATGCCATTCCTAAGAGTATAATGTCAGATCGTGAAGTTAAGTTCCTTAGCTACTTTTGGAAGACTTTATAGGGAAAGTTGGGAACTAAACTCTTATTTTCGACAACTTGTCATCCTCAAACAGATAGACAAACTAAAATAGTGAATAAAACTTTATCCCAACTTTTACGTGTTGTTATTCAAAAGAATTTGAAAAGTTAGGAATAATATTTGTCTTTTGTTGAGTTTGCTTACAATAGAATTGTGCATTCGACCACTGGCTTTTCTCCTTTTAAAATTGTTTATGAGTTTAATCCACTAACTCATATGGACTTAATTCTTTTACCTTTTAAAGAAAGGGTAAATTTAGATGGTGAAAAGAAAGCAAAGATGGTGAAACAACTCCATGAGGGAGTTCGATTGCAAATAGAGAAAAAGAACAAACTATATGCTTCTAAAGCAAATAAAAGGCATAAACAGGTTGTTTTCCAACCCGATGATTGGGTTTGGGTGTACATACATAAGGAACGATTTCCTAACCAAAGGAAATCAAAATTATAGCCTCATGGTGATGGTCCATTTCAGGTTTCCATTGTGTCTCACTCCTATCAGATCAATTTTGGCTTTCCGGGATCAGATCTCAATCTTAATTGTGGGTTGAGTAACCACGTGATCACAAGGTTCGCATCAAATTTTTTGCAAGCAAGTGCGTGCAAGAAAAGAACTCCAAAGACTTCAACAAAAAGCTAAGAATTTTTCATTAAACTTGTTGGTGATTCAAGGATGAGTCATCTTGAAGAGAGAGAGAGTGATACGATCCAAGTAAGGTTAGATTCATATTATTTTGGCGTAAAATTTCTTATCGTCTAGTTTTATGTTATTGAGCATAACTCCATATTAAACCATTGGAACAAGTCGAAACATCACTAGAAGATTCTAAAGGTATGTTTCTATGCTAAGGTGAAATTTCAGGTGAATTGGAGTTTGGAAAGGATTTGCGATATAGGTCAGAGTAGACTTTATGAATTTTGTTATTTACTTCCTTTTGACTTGTGGACTTCCTATTTAGCAAGGATCATTTTCGTATGAGGACGTGAAAACTTGTTTTGGGAATTTCCTAGTTCCACAATGATCTTTAATGAGCTACAACAGAATTTCCAAGTGTGGCAAGGATTCATTAATATTTTAAAATTATTTTCTTATAAGGATTCCTTATTCATCCTAGTTACACAATGAAATGCGAGCTGGTGGTATTTAATGATAGATTAGTTGTTTTTTATTATTATTTTCTTTCATGTTTGGACTTAAGTAAAACTTTGTTTTTAGCTACGATACAAGGCTTGTTTGCATCACAATTTGGGCTTACTAGTAAAGGTTTTTGGATCAGTTTTGTAAGTGGGTCAAATCAGTCCACTAGGATAGATCCATTAGGGTTAATTATTCAAGAACTATTTAAACTCATGTAACCTAAATTTTGGCAGCCATTAATGAATATTACTTCTGAATTTTTCAGTTTTAATGTGTGAGAGTGATTCTTGCATTCTTTAATTTTTGAACGAATTAAACCTGATTTATTAAAGATTAATTAGTTTTGTGGCATCGTTCTACTTCAATTCAATAGTGTTGGTGCCATGAGGCATGTTTCCATTGTGTCATACACCTATCAGACTTATTTGGCTTTCCAAGATCAAATCTCAATCTTGATTGTGAGTTGTGTGACCACGTGATCACAAGGTTTGCATCAATAATTAATGAAGAAAATCTCCCTCTTTTATACCTGCCAATTTAGTTTCTTTCCTAAACTAGGAAAATCATTAATTAATCCTTCCCAACTTAGAAAATCAGATCTAACAGCCCCTCTAACATCCTTCGTTGATTACGAAACTTCCTCCTTTGTTGATAAATATTCTCCTAAATAATAGAAAAAATAATGAATGAAATTTCCTTGAATTTTAGAAGAATATTTTGCTGATTTAAATCCTTATAGAATTAGAAATTCTATCATAAACAAATCTGATCTGATCCCAACATCTTAATTAACCTAAGTCAACTTTGGACCCCATGTGGCCCAAACCATATTCATTAATAGGGACCAAATCAGACCTAAAATACACTCTAAATAAACTTTCTTTGCTGCCCAAAAACATCTCATATATAGCTTCTCCTGATCTGGCCAAACTACTCACCAAAAAAATTAGGCCGAACCCATCATCCATAAGAATCTCAATCTGATCGAATGCATCTCTATGTAAAAACCCATCATGAAAATCTAAGGTTGAATCATATACTGAACCTATATTAACTATAGTTTTGAAACCTGATCTGGTGGTTGACTCGGTCTAATGATCGGGTCACGGGTCAGATGGGTAGACCCGGGTTGATCCGAGTCAACCCAAAAAAAATTCAAATATGCAAGGCTTGCAAGCACCTTTTAACAGTGGTGAGTACTATACATAATGAGACCATAATGAGATTAAAAAGGAAGAAGAATTTACCTCTAGTAAAACGATCAATAGCAGAATTAAGTTTGTCTTGGCTATTGAGAGTGTTTTGAGCTTTAGAGTCGAGATCCTTAATAACATTGGCCAACATCATTGATAAAGCCTTGCCTAATGCATCACTGCGGCTGTTATTGGATTCAGATTCAGATTCTTGAGGATTATTTTCGTTGGAATCCGGATTTTCACCCGTAGAAACTGATGGGTCCATCTATAATGCCAGTCAACAAGAGAGCCCATTGATGGAGGGGACGCTGTGTTTGGAATAGAGGCGTATTACGAGCAATTCTATATGTTCATCTCTGTCTGTAATTAGGTTTTCTTTCTGTTGCAATTTTGTATGTTCATCTTTGTCTGTAATTAGGTTTTCTTTCTGTTGCAATTATGTATGTTCATCTTCATCGTAAAGGCCAAAACGACGTCGTTTCACGGCTATGTATATTTATAAAAAAAAGAGGTCGAGTTTCAGCCGGGTTTGCCCGGGTTCCGGGTTGACTGGGTTTTGCCGGGCCAACTTCCCGACGGGTTTTTACTTAGACCCGGACCAGTCTCAAGCTCAGGTCGGCCGAGTCCCGGGTTGACCCGCCGGGCTGGTCCGGGTTTCAAAACTATGGTATTAACAACTAATCTCAAATATATAACTGAATATTTACTAAAAAAAAATTTAAAATTAAACCCGAATCATATCGATGTGCAAAATAACTTGAGTTGATGTAGTAGACAATTTTAATGCAACAAATGCAACGACTTAAAATGCATTGAATTGGAGAAAGTCTGTCACATCGAGCCTTCATTTATCACTACTAACAATGAATCTAAAATGCAGCCCTAAACGCATTAAATTGGGGAAGGATGCGAGCCCAACTCCTCCACCAACAAGAAATCTTCCAAAAATAATAGTCCATGGATGTGGAGCAATAGCCATGAATATATTATAACGCTAGTTGCTGATTGCTAATTTGGGATGGTGTAAGAAACACATTATAAGCACAGTTCATGGGCAACAACTAATTCTGGGGTATAACAAATATATTATAACAAGTTGTTCATGAAATTGTAAATATCCTGACACAAGAACTTGAGACTAATTTTGTAGAATTTTGTTGAAGCGCCGGTGGGTTTTACATGCAACTTTTAGCTTGGACAAATAATGCTTTGAGAATCTCAAGATATACTCATTATTGACAATGACTCGCAAGTTTTGGGTGCCACAGGAAGACATATCCAAGTACTATGACACGTTAAATAAAAGAAAATAAAATTCATCCCATTTAATTTTTATAAAACATGTCTCTTCATTGGTGTGGTATTTCTACTCTCACCTTTTCAACGTCATTTCATCTTGCTAGTTTTCCTCTCTCCCCCTATCTCATCAAGTCATTTTTTGAATATTAAATTTAAAATATTTTTGTTTTGTATAAAATATTTTAAAGAAATTGTTTTTTAAGTTCCCTTGATGCTTGTTTCTAGAAAATATTTTTATATCATCAAAATAAAATATTTTATAATTAAATTTTAAACTTAGTTCATTTAATATGAAAAATATTTTTAGCTCAAAAACTTTCATAAAATATTTTATAAATAATAACTCATTTACAATATCATTTAACTATTTAAATTATTACCACTATCTCCCCCTATCATTGTCTTTTTTTTACCACCACCACCACCACCATCACCATCTCCCCTCATCATTGCTCTTTTTTTACCACCACCACCACCACCTCCTCATTCACTATCTTTTTTTTCACGACCACCTCAGTACCACATTCTACACTACTACCGCCATCTCAGCATCACAACTACCTCCTTGATACAGTTCAAGTTCAGCCTTGGATTCGTTATAGTAAACATTCAGTTATGTTTTGTGTTTGAAATTGATTATTGATACAATTTAGTATATGGTTCAACCTTGGATTTTTCATTATGGCTTTTTACCTCGAAATGCATTCAGTCAGATTGAGGTTCTTATGGACGATGGGTTCAACCCAATTCTTTTGGTGGGTAATTCGGCCAGATCAGGACAGGTTATACATGAAATATTTTTAGACAGCAAAGAAAGTTTTTTTTTAGTGTATTTTGAGTTTGATTTGACCCCTATTAATGAATATGGGTTTAGGCCACAGAGATCCAAAGTTGGTTTGGGTTAATTAAGATGTTCGGATCATATCAAAATTGTTTGAAGTTGATTTTCTAATTCTACAAGAACTTAAATCAGTAAAATATTTTTCTAAAATTCAAGGCAATTTCATTCATTATTTTCCTTATTATTTAGGAGAATATTTATCAACAAAGAAAGAAGATTCATAATCAACAAAGGATGCTAAGGGGGCTACTAGATCTGATTTCTTAAACTAGGAAGGATTAATTAATGATTCTCCTAGTCTAGGAAGAAAACTAAATTGGCATGTATGAAAAAGAGAGATTTTCTTCATTAATTGTCCATGTAAAACAAGGAAATCAAGCACAACAAGTCAAAAAGACTTTATAATTAATTCTACATTCAAATAAGATTTTATAGTCTAGTTGAGACTTTTTAGGGGTGACAAATCTAATTCTAGTATATCTAGGATATTAATTTTAAATTTTTATTATTTTCTTTTTAGTCTTTGATTTATTATTATTTATTTGGATCAATTTTATAAGTGTACTCAAATCAGCCCATATATGGGATCCATTAGGGTTATTTGAAGCATTATATAAGTGTTTTGTATGATGAAAAGCGGGTAGCCATGAATTTATATAATAAACTTGTGCAATATGTTATCTTTGCTGGGACAAAGATCAAATCTGACTTATCAAGGTATAATTGACCTTATGACATCATTCAATTTAATTCTAATAGTATCGGTGCCTTAGAACAAGTTTTCATTGTATCACACTTCTCAAACCTGATTTTCAACTTTCTTTGGGTAAGTATAATTTTCGTTGGGGATTGCTTGACTACATGATCAAAAGGTTCGCATCAGTTTGAGAATAATGAACGAAATTTTCTTGAATTTTAAAAGAATATTTTGCTAATTTAAGTCCTTATAGAATTAGAAAATCAATCCCAAACAAATATGATCTGATCTCAAAATCTTAATTGACCCAAGCCAACTTTGAATTTCATGTGGCCCAAACCTATATTAATTAATAGGGACCAAATCAGACTCAAAATACACTTCAAATATACTTTATTTATTGCCCAAAATCATCTTAAGTATAGTTTGTCCTGATTTGGCTGAACTACCCACCAAAAGAATTGAGTCAAACCCATCATCCATAAGAACCTCAATCTGACCGAATGCATCCCCATGTAAAAACCCACAATGAAAAACCCAAGGTTGAACCATACACTGAATCGTATCAACATCTAATCTGAAACACATAACTGAATGCTTACTATAAGGAATCCAAGGCTGAACCTAAACCATATCAAGTATGTATCAACACTAGCATGGATCCAATTTGTGGAAATGAATAAAAAAGTAAGACATATTGGAAAAGAATTCACGACAACTACAACGAAAACAAGCAATCTGACCGAATGCATCCCTACGTAAAAACTCACCATGAAAAACCCAAAGCTGAACCATACACTAAATCGTATAAACATCTAATCTGAAACACATAACTGAATGCTTACTATAAGGAATCCAAAGTTGAACCTAAACTGTATCAAGCATGTATCAACACTAGCATGGATCCAATTTGTGGAAATGAATAAAAAAGTAAGACATATTGGAAAAGAATTCATGACAACTACAACGAAAACAAGAATTTTATATTCGAGCATACATCAAGTTTCTAATGCATCGTTAGACGACCATTCAACTAACGATGAATAAATTTTGCTTACACTATACCCAAATAAAAAATAAAAACTAAAGTGGTTTCACTAATGAAGATAAGGTATTGTTAATTTAAAACTCATATATTTAAATTCATTTAATTTGTCAACATTTTTTAACTAATGCATTTCAATGTGCTTTAATATTAGGTCAATTGAGCGGGGATTGCATATAATAAAATTCAAGATCAACCATTCTTTGTTTGAACATTACTTAGAGAAATTGAAGAGCCAACCTAAATGGATTATAAAAATTCATAAAAAAAAGTCCAAAAATGTTAGAAATGCAATTCCTAGAACTTATTCTCCTCTTACTCAAAGTTCAATCAACTTAGAAAAATATGATGTTGTACTCGGTGACAACAACAATATGAGGAGAACAATAGGTAGAAAAATAATGAAAAAGCAAGTTAAAAAGGATAAAGGTACCACAAAGTTCCTATATTGGATCGGTCTTAGAGGATTATAAATAACATAAAATGAAAATGGAAGATAAAAGATGGAAATTTATGAAAAAACATAAGCTTTGAAGAAAGAGAAAGCAAATGCAAAACACGACAAGGCAAAACAGATAAAGACAAGATTGTTATAATGAAAGAATAAATTTTATAGAGACAACAAAAAGATGAAGAGAGAATGATGTTGATAAATATGACAAGCATGCTTTCATATTTGACTCAATATTATGAGATGCGTAAAATAGAGATATTAGCTAAATGAAGTAGTAGTGTTTTTAATTAGTATGCATTGTTTAAATTTAAATTATTTATTTAAGAGTATGTATTTTATTTTTAAATTCTACTATAATAAAAAATAATTTTAAAAAATATCATTAGAAAATTCTTTAACATAATTTAAAAGCAATTAACAACATGAAATAACATAAACTTAAATATTCATATCATATATATTTTGAATGATAATAAAAAATAATAATAAAATATTTATGACTCATTATAAGAGTTATTTTTTTTAGAGAGATATTACTTTCTAAGCTATTTTTGCTAAAACTAGATCATTGACACGTGCTATACTACGAGTCAAATAAAAAAAATTAAAATGTATAAAAGACTGTTTAGACATTGATAATATTTTTTTTCTAGTGGAAAAAATAAAAAATTAAACTAGAAGCAACTCAAATGACTGGTAAGTTTGACTGACAGCATATTGGATTGACTTAGTCAACTCAGGTTAGCATGTCAAATCCATGACCTGAGTTATAAGATCATGATAACTTAATAGAAAACAAATCAAAATAAATTATGAAACTCAATTCTTAATCAACTCAATGTTGAAGAATGGAATGAAAAAAATAAATGAATTAAAAAAATAAAAAATAACCCGAATTAACCTGTCAAACCAACAACTCAGATCATAAGATTGAGATAACCCTATAGAAAGCAAATCGAAACAAATTATGAAGCTCAGTTATCAATCAGCTCAATATTGAAGAATGAGATGAAAAAAGAACATAACAGAACAACCTGATTCAATTTACCAAACCTATAATCCAGGTCATTAGATCAAGATAATCTTATAGAAAAAAAAACTTCATTTAACCAAGGTTAACTTGCCAAACTTGCTATTCTAGTAATGAGACCGAGATAATCCATATTAAGAAAATCAAATAATTACAAAGCTCAATTCTCAATTGACCTTGTCGGATCCAATGTTGAATGATGGAATTTGAAAAAAAAATCAATTAAAAAAATAACACAAAAAACAACTTGAGTCAATCCAAGTTAATCTACTGAGCATCATTTTCGGGTCATGATGTTAGAGTAACCTAATAAAAAGCAAATCACAACAAATCATGAATCCTAATTCCCAATCAAACACAGTATTAAATGATAAAATTGAAAAAAAAAGTTAATTAATAAAAAGAAAAAAAAAGAGTCAATTAAGCTGACTCGTCATACTCACAACGAGGATCATGAGATTGAGACAACATAATAAAAAGCAAATCCAATATTAAAGGACATATCACCAGGGTTATGAGACTGAAATAACCTCATAGATAAAAAAAAACAACTTGATTTAACATGGGTTAACCTTCCAAAACCTGCGACTTTAGTCATGAGATTAGAATAACCCCATAAAAATTAAATCAAAATAAATTATAAAGCTCAATTCCCAACCAACTCAATATTGAATTATAAATTTGGAAAAAAAATTAATTAAAAAAACATAAAAAAAACTACTCGAGTCAACTCGAGTTAACCTGTTAAACAAAATTCTCGGGTCGGGACGTTAGGATAACCTATTAGAAATAATAACAAAACAAATCATGAAGTCTAATTTTCAAATGAAATCAAGAAGAAAAGTCTATTATGAAAAAGAAAAAGAAAACTAGAGTCAACTAGGTTAATCCGTCACATCTATAACTCATGTCACGAGAGTAAAATAACCTAATAAAAAATAAATCTAATGTTGAATGATAAAATTAAAAAAATATTAATTAAAAAAATCAATTAAAAAAATATTGAGTGAAGTTAAAATGAAAATAGAACAACCTAATAAAAAATAAATTTAATGTTAAAAAATAAAATTTATTTAAATAAAAAAACATTAATAAAAAAATTAAAAAAATATTATTTTAATAAATAATCTGTTACAATAAGCGGTAAAGTAGAATATGTTTGAATGGAAGATAGTTTTTTTTTTTTTTTTTTTAAGGTAAAATGACTTTGAAATACAAACCATACTTTTAAAAGTTAACAAAGGGTCTCAAAAAAAAAAAACCTAATTTTTTTTAGTTTTTGTTGTTAATAATGAATCAATAACAATGTGGATGGGAGCGAGCGACTGATCAGCCAAGCCACCCTGCTGCACTTCTCATGCCATTTCCTTTTCTAGTGTAGCAACTAGAATTAGTTTTAACCGCTTTCTTCTCGGAAACAAAGCTATAGTGAAGTGCAGAGATGGCTTATAGAGGGAGAGGGAGAGGACGATTTGGAGGCGGTGGTGGTTTTAGCTATGCAAGGCAAGAGCCCTTTGATTTATTTCCTGTATGTCAGTCTTCTCTTTATTTTTATTTTGTTTGTTATTTATTCTTTGCTAGTAATTCTTTTGATATAATTTTGCAGTTTAAACTTAGTCGGTTTAGTTTGAATTATGTAATTTCTTTTTTAATTTATGGGTTTTGAAACTTGTGAACTTTCGAACTATGGTTGCAATGATTCTTTTATGGAATTTGTTAAATAGACGAAAGACAGGCCAAAGAGGAACTTGGAAGTACTGGGTTCATTTTTGCTGGGTTAAAACTTTTCTTAGAAGTTCATTCGGGAAAAAAAAATCATTCATATGATTCAGAGTTTCTTGAAGTAGATGATGGTTGAGTTGGTGTGTTTCTACGGAGACGAAATGAACTTATCTTTTGTGAATATTGCAATTTTTCTCTTAAAAAATATCCTTGTACTGTTTATGTTTTGGTTTGTAAGGCATCTATCTTGTGTTTCTGTTTTCCAATGTTTGTAGTTTCAATGCAAAAAAATGCATCGATTGCTATTATTCGATAGAGAAATGTAATGGGATGTCTTTCTTTATGTTGTTTTCCCTGAAAAAGAATTTTGCTATTCCAGGAAATTGAATTACCTGATCCCAAAAATGTGAAGGAGGAAAGGGCATTAGTTGTTTGGAATTCAAGGTTGACAAACTATTTCAAATCCTCTCCTTGTTATCTTGAGGAGATTGTTTCAAAGGGTAAGCATGGAACTCTTAGACCACTTTTTTAGTATCTTGTTTCCCAAATAAGTAGGTCAATCATAGAAATAAGAGATTTTTCCCTTTTGCTTGAGGATATGGGTTTGGACAAGATATTACTGATGTGTTATTATTTTCATTCACTTCTTTTGTTGCGTATTTGCTGTAAATTGTGTATGGTTTACCTTTTAGTCAGTACAGATGGAGTTTTATTTTTTCTCCTTTCTTTCAAATGTTCAAACTTCAATTAGGCAGAAGAAGAAATCCACGCACACACACATTTATTCCTGAGAGGTTGCTGAGTGGTTGATAGCACTGGTTTGTAAAACCAGTGTAGTTTGCAAAGAACATTTGGGACTCAAATTCCTCTCCCCTTTTTTCGTTGAATGAATTAATTCCTTACATATTTCTTATAACCAATTTCGATTATGAGAACAGATCACATGTCTTAAAATTGGAAGCTAAAATTACTTCTGGTTTCTTGATTCACTATTATCATTACTATACACGAAAAGGTTAGGATATCAAACAAGAACCTGATTTAGCTAAATACTTTGGACACTGTTCAATTTCTTACATCTTTGACACCATCATATTACCTTTTTTTCTTTAGTTCTTTCCCATTATCATTGATCTCTTGGCAGTTTTTCCCTGGAAGTATCACGGTTGTGGTATATTGAGATTGATCAATCAAGTTCATGAACTATTTTTTTTTTGGGCAGCTGACTGGCTAATAGTTTAGGGACAAACTCTTAAAAAATCAATTAGCATCAAGTCTCTACCTGCATAGCATATTGAAAATATTTCAAATATGTTGTGCTGAAAAGCTTATCTTCAAACCCAGTTAGAGGACAATGTGCCTAGTATCAATGAATATTGTACTTTTAAAATTAAGATCCACAGCTTCACATTTGTATGAAATTAGGGGAAAAAAAAAACTTCTTGCTGTTCCAACCTCAAGTGTTTAATCTTAATTGTTGTATGTTTCAGACAAGAATGTTTAACTTTATGCGTCACTTTTATTAGAGAGTATTTAGCAATGTAGTCATAATTTTAGTCCTCTACCTTGTGCACACCAACTGGGCGGTGTTTTTCTGCCAACAATGTTCCAAGACATTAAGTGGCCTAATCTATGATGCTTTACAAATTTTCATTTCCTCTGAATGTGATATCAGAGATCCAGAGCATGGACATAGAAAGATTTTCAGACAGGGGGAAGCCAAGGATCACATCAGAACGTGATTCACTCGACCAATTCTTACAGCTCACGTCTAAAAATTTTCCTAAAGAACTGATTGGAGGTTTGCAATCTGAAATTACAAAATATGAGAGCAATGCGTGTGTTATGCATGTTTATAAGTTTTCCCCTCTCTGTTCAATGGTGCTTCTAATCATGAACTGATTGGAGGTTTGCAATCTGAAATTACAAAATATGAGAGCAATGCGTGTGTTATGCATGTTTATAAGTTTTCCCCTCTCTGTTCAATGGTGCTTCTAATCATGCTAAGAGGTTCTTTATGCAACGATAATCAGGTTTAAATAGGAAGCGGCCAAACAAAAAAGTGAAGTGGACAGCAGGTGAGATGTGATTTGGTCTTACTTTATTTACTCATAGTTGTTTGTAGATGTGGCCTTAATCTAAACTCCCTTTCCAAATGAGAAAAACTGCAAAGTCTAAATTCATCTCATGCACTCAAGGCTTGCTTATAAATCTATTAGAAAGATGGATAGAGGATCTGATCCCTCATGCAGATAAGGCCGACCTCCTGGGGGATCGGTCGGGAGGCTCATTTCTACGGTTGCTACAATAAGTGAAATTGACATCAGTATTGTGGGTTTTTTTTTTTTTGAGAAACATTATTGTCTATCTCACATATATTAGATATATACTGGATCTAATATTGACAGATAATTCTTTATATTGGGGAATAAGGCATAGTTGGCTATTCTTTTATTCTCATACAAACTGTATTTCATATTTTTCTCTGTTTCACATATATCTGGACCTTGTTAGCTGTAATGCAGACAGCTTCTTTTGAAGCACTCGGATTGTTCTTGCTTCTTATTTATGATCCACTAGATTCCTTGACAATATGCATTTATGATATATCTACAAGCTGTCAAGTAGACAGCAGTGCCGTTGAAGATGATTCATGGAAGGATAGCTAAACATGTAAAGCGTTACACTTTTGGAAAACTTTCTTGGTCCTTGGATTTTATTCAACCATAGTCAGGAGATGGATAATATTAAGTTGCACCACAATTATACAGTCATCCTATTATTTCATACAAGCTTTGAAATAATTGTTTATTGAAAAGAAAACATGTCACCCACTATTTAATTTGTTTGTGGCTGAAGTTGGGTTTTCTTGGCTTTATGAGTTGTTTGAGCTTGATTTTATATATTTAGGAATTCTAATGAATGATATAAACAACTAAATATAAATTATTAATTTTGATCACACCTGCTGGTTGTCATAATTTGAAGAAATGTTTTTCCTTGGCTAGTGATTTTGATGGGTTGCCTATGCTTTACACTATCTGATTGGGTAATTTATGATTTGCTACCTTGTCAGTGAGTGACATCTGTTCTTTAGAATTACCCACACTCAGCACTTCGTACAGCTAGAAGAGTTGTTGAGTATCTATTTAAACTGATTTAGATGTTTGTATGATAGACCTGCTGAAGTTAGATATGTTTGAGATGCTTTTGTTCTTCAAATCTTTATTCAAATTGATTTAGATGCTTGTGTTACAGACTTGAGGAAGTTGGATGATTATGAGAAGCGTGAATTGATGTATGAGGTAAAAACCTTCAATCATCTGCCAACCTGCTACCTACACTATTTGGTCAAAATGACTGCAACTAATACTTCTGACAATTTACATGAAGCCCCTATAGAATTAAGTTTTTTTCTTGTTTTATTCTCCTTCATTTTTTGAGTTAAAATCAAAAGTTTTTATACCACATGCCATTGTTTGCCTTTATGTGGTAATTTGTTGGTCAGTTGGTGATCCTTTCATGCATTTAGGGCCAAGCTGAAAAGGTTCAAATGGAAAAGAAAGAAGACGAAGACGAGGAAGATGAAGATGAAGAACTAGAAGAACCTGATGATGAATATGATGATGGAGATTATAATCAGGTTCCCTCAGCAAACACAGGGTCCTGTGTATATCTATTGATTTTGCATCAGCTTTTTTCTTGCTCTTGAGTAGCTTTGATGATTCAGGATTGTAGCATTCTTTGTCAGCCTCAGCTATCCCCATGATATAATAACATCTCATTTCTATGCCATATAGGCAACTTATTATGCCATCACCAAGAATGGTCAAGAAATAGATGTAAATGGTACTAGGAAAATTGAGACTCCGTTTGAACAAGATTTTTTTATGGAAGGTATTCCATTCCAGCCTTTAAATTAATTCCATTGAGATGGACTCTCTGACGAAGACTGTCTCCATGATTGTCAAGTTAAATGATTGCATGATCTAAAGAATTTAAATGGATAATCCCTATATGTGGCTCATAATAAGGGAGTCTCCAGCTAGTTTTTTAATGATTGGAAAATAACATAACATATGTGTTGCATCTCTTTTGACAAAATAACATAACATTGGAAAAGTTTGAGATTTTAGTTTTTGAATCAGCTTCTACAAATAGGTGGCCTTGTTTTATGTGTAGACAGCGCTCTAGAATCTTTAATGAATTTGTTTATCCCCTATTGGAGCAGATGTAGCGTGCCGTTGGTTGGACATTTGCAACCTCCCAGTTGCCTGCAGGAACACTCCAATTAAGTAGCACTATGAGAAATTTTGTTGAAAAATATAATATTTAAGTTGCTAATTTGTACAACTAAAGTTCACTCATTAGCTATCTAAAGTTGAGCATATATTATGAGATGGGAAATATTACGATTCTGTGTGGATTCTAGTTTAATATGAAATAATGTTAGAGATCAGTTCAAGAGCTTCTTGATGTTTGTTAGAGGGACTAATGTTTTTGTATGTGACACTATACACACCTAACTTGTGCATTCTTAAAAGGCTTCATTATAAACTTATATGTTGGCAAGTAAATGTTTTAACAAACTGTTATCCACTCTATGATCTCGCAGAATATTGATTTTGATGATGATGAAGACGATTATAACATGGAGGATGACAATGCTGGTATGCACCTTTTCTCAAACTTGAATAGTTTCACCCACTTCTGTTGATGGTACACAACTTTTTTTTTTTTTTCTTGGCAGATGAGGCTGTATATTAGTTGCCTTGCCGAGAACATTGATGTGTCTTTCTCTGTTAAGCAGTTTGCAAGTTTAGCAAACTGGACCGTATTTGCAATGGTCGTTGTCAAGTGCACTTGGGAATTTTCAGGCTCCATAGACATACAGCAAGTGCTGCTTTTTGGTAATTCCCTTTTTGTAATATTGACTATTATGCAATATTTTCTTGATTGAAAGATGCTGCAGAAAATGATGTGAGCTCAAGGAAATGGATATTTGATTCTACATTTTATTTACATGAGAATCAAGATTGCTTGAGACACGAGACTTCTGAGCATATGAATTTTGGTGTGGTTTCAAGCATCCAAAGGAGAAAGCTCTGTTCAACCTTGTGACATAATATATATTCGGGATTTGTTTGAGTTACGTTGTGATGTGTTTTTATTCCATTCTAAACTTAGTCATGGACCGAGTAATCCTTGGAAATCATGTTGACTCGATCAGGATCATAAATTAAATTAGCTGAAAAGCATATGACACCCCAAATAAGGTGATGCAATCTGACAATACCTGCCTGAGCTTTTCACCCTTTGACATGTCACAATTTTAGTCACAAAAAAAGGTGGCCTGGAGGAAAGGAAGGCTGGATGGTCAGAGTCAGACTCGCTGCTGCCAAAATATTGGTGTTTTTACGAGTTTTTTCCCACATGGAGAAAAATATTTCTCAAAATAGCACAGCTTAAGCGGCAGCGCAGGTCACTCCAGTCTCTTTTCTTTCTACACATCAAATCTGTGACACACACACACGGGAGAGGGAGAGGAGTGTAATAGTATCAAAGATGGATGATAATGCCGCCCCCCTCCATCGGAGAACATTCTCACATCTGTAATTTTCTTTTATATGCAACCAGATATTTTACTAGACCTGGAAGTTGCCACGTGGAATTATTGAACTGGCTGGTGAAGAATATACCACCACGTGTCTTCATATGGTGCGAGTTTTCCAAAAAAGAAATAATAAAAAAAAAAAGGCGAGCGAGAAGGAGGAGAACGTGAATGGCACTCATTGAATCATTGTAGAAATGTAGGGAGGAGATTCAATGAGAAAGCAAGTCACCACATCATCAATCACACCCTTGATTTGGGGCCCACTAATTATGCTCTCTCTCCCTGTCTCGCTTTGAAAGCACTATAAATACCTCCCTTCTTTGAACCAAAAATATTCAAAATAGAAGAGAAGCTAAAACATAAGGGATAAAAATTCGGAAGGAAAAACAAAAGAACGAAGAAATCAACGGTAGTTATTTGTTGATCGAAAATGTCGTGGCAAACATACGTTGATGATCACCTGATGTGCGACATCGAGGGTAACCGTCTGACGGCTGCCGCCATCATCGGCCAAGATGGCAGCGTGTGGGCTCAGAGCGCCACTTTCCCTCAGGTGGTCTTTTCTTGATCTGTTTTGTTTTGTTCAAATTGTGTTGTCTGTCTCAATATAATTTAGATTGAGATTTTATCGGATCTGATTCATTACTCTTATTTAATCACAATTATTTCCTTCCTTTGTTTCTCGTTTGGATTGGTCATTGGTTGTTGTGTTTGATTTAACTAGGAATGATGGATTATTTAAGGAATCTGGCTTTTTCTAGTTTTAAATTTTTGAGAGATTTAGTTTAGATTTTTTTTAATCCTTTTTTGTTGCAAATTGCAATCAACTATTGAAATGTGATGCTTTTGTTGTCATTCAATATTATTTTTAACCTTTCTTTGGTTTTCTTGATTCAAGAGAACAAAATCGGTTAATTGTTTAAAGATGGATTTTTTTTTGGGTAAAATGCTGCATTTGGCAATCAGTTTGTGATTGGCTCTGACTTTTAAGGATATGAATAGCGCCCCATTAGCTGTAGGAAATGGTTTATGATAATAATGTATATATTGTAAGTGGATGCGCGTTGTCAGAGTTAAATGGATTGTCGACCTGGTTTTGCTTTTCATGTCATTCTTAAAAGGATGATTTGAATCTTTGTTCTGATTTGTTGTGTATGAACATTCCCATGCAGTGAGAATGTTAGCTGATATGCTATGTGGTGTCTCTCTCTCTCTCTCTTTCTCTCTCTCTCTTTTCTATGATTTTTCTGAGCTTGTATTTAATGGTGTGCGATTGGACCTGCAAAAAACATTTTGTTATCATTTTATTAATTCTTTAACCATTGTTTGTAATGTGAATACAGAGTTTCGATTGTGCTATTCTTTTGAATTTATTGTCACTATTTCTTCTGTTGTCGAATGCCCTTTTCTTGCTGGATATGGTTTCAACTAGTTGATAAGTTGGAGTGGTATCGTCAGTTTTCTTTTCCTGTTTCATGTGTCATTGACCTAAAGATTTATCACTGGTTGTTTATAGTATAAGCCTGAGGAGATTTCTGCCATCATGAAAGATTTTGATGAACCTGGATCTCTAGCCCCAACTGGGTTGCACATTGGTGGCACAAAGTACATGGTGATCCAGGGAGAGCCTGGAGCTGTGATTCGTGGAAAGAAGGTACGACATTATTTCTCATTTTTAATACTAGGTTCTCATTCACCATGAGATAATTCAGTAATTGATATTATTTTTTCTTTCATACTTGCCGTGATTTAGCATGATTCATATTGTTGCCTAGATTTAGCCATTTAAAGTAGTGACAATTGTGTAGTCATTTTAATGGATGACATGGTTTGGTGTCAACTTTACGAGGATGCTTTAAGTTGTGGAATGTTATTGTGTAACACATGACAGAGGGTAATGCTGGTGTCCCAAGATAAAGGCCTTTTACTTTGAATCTTTAATCGTATTTAATGCTTAAAATAATTCGTACAAATCTTTAAGTTTATGCTTGTTGCATTATCATGATTAATGTGCTTATAGGGTTTGATCTTTTCACTTTCCATTTTCTTAACTCAAGGATTCGTTCCATAAAGACTGTTCGTAATGCTTTTCTGCTATTGATGATGTTAAGAACTTTCCCTCCGTTAACTCGTTGTCTTGAAATTCATTACTCCAACTCCTTGAATGAATAATACTAAATCTAATAGAATTTAATTTTTTGACTACCTATGCAAGTCCTTACTACTTTGGTCGTATTTTCCCAGTCTTATTCATTAAGCCTATTTTCCCAGTCTTTATTCAAAATTCTAGAAATATTGAAGGCTGACCTAATCTGGTTTAGCCGTGGCTTGCAGAAACCAATTTGTAAGGACAAATTGGATTGAAATTCTTGAATGTTATTAAACATGTGCTATGATCAGGGGAAGTAACTTCATCTTTCATATCTCAACGTTGTTGCGTCATGCATTTTTCAGGGTTCTGGTGGCATCACTGTGAAGAAAACCGCCCAAGCTCTTATTTTTGGTATTTATGATGAGCCATTGACTCCAGGACAGTGTAACATGATAGTTGAGAGGTTGGGTGATTACCTCCTTGATCAGGGCCTGTAGATCCCGTCTCAAGATTGTGGTTTGAGAATGCTGTTTTTTGATTTGGGCTTGCATCTGGCCATAAACTAGCATTAATGATTTTGCTGCGAAATAATGGTTTGGGGACGGTGACAGTGATTTATATTTTTGATCTTTCTTCTTGATTCCTTGTTTTCTTAAAATATATGTATTCATGATCGTCTATGCTATATGCTAGCTTGAATCAAGTTTGCCATCTCTAAAGCAAAATGCCAGTTGGATTTGTTTTGTATCAAGATAATTGTATTTTATATATATATATATTCAAAGAAGTTTGGTATTTATATGCACATAAACGACTTTGTGTGAATTCAGGAATAAATTAGATTATTGGAACATGTTGTGACGTGGTTTAGATTAAATTTTTTTTTATGTAAAAAAATATCCAAATATTTATAACTTGTTTTATAATAATAAAAAAAATTAATCATAAATTCAAAATATGATACATATTGAGCTACAATGATATATTAAATTAATTCAGGTTAATCTGTCAAATTTTTAACTTAACTATGAGATTTTAATAATTTTATAAAAAAAATTAAAATAAATTATGAAGGTCAATTTTTAATCAACATAATTTTGTAGGATGAAATTAAAAAAAATGTGTTAAATTAATTTTTCTTACCTGGATCAACTTGCCAAACTAATAAGTCGGGTAATGAGATTAGGATAATCTAATGGAAAGTAAATATAAAAAAATTTATAAAGTTCAATTTCCAACTAACTTAATATTGAAGGATGAAATAAAAAAAATAAATTAAAAAAAACAAAAAAAAATCAACATGGGCGAACTTATTAAACTCGCGACTTAAGTTATATGACCAAAATAACTTTATAAAAATCAAATAAAAAAATGACAACGCTCAATTTTCAACATACATAATGTTGAAGGTTAAAATTGAGAGAAAACAAACACTAAATCCATTAGTTCAAGGTAATTTTACAGAAAAAAATGAAAAAACTACGAAGTCCAATTCCTGAATAATCTAATATTGAAGGATGAAATAAAAAAAAACTAAATAAAAAGAACAAGATTGAGTTGTTGGAGGTTGAAATTAAAAAAAAAGACATTCAATTAAAAAATAACCAAAAAATAAATCGAGTCAACCAGGTTAATCTACAAAATCGTGACTCAGGTTATGGAATTAAGATAACTCTATAGAAAACAAATTGAAAAAAATTATCAAGCTCAATTTAAATATACTCAATTAAAAAAGAATCCAAAAATGAATAGAGCCAACCTGATAATAAAAAAATAAAATCAATTAGAAAAAATAGCTCATACAAATGACTCAAGTCAACTCAGGTTGACTTGTTAAAATTTCAATCTGGGTTATGAGATTGAGATATATTCATATAAAGCAATAAAAAAAAATCATATTTCTAATAGATCTAATATTGAAGGTTGAAATTGAGAAAAAAAAAACTAAATCTATAAGATAGATATATAACCGAACATAAAAGAAATTTTTTTTTTTTTTGCAAAGCTTAATTTCTAAAACAACCTAATATTAAAGTATACATTTTTTACAAAAAAAAAAATTAGATTGGTGGAGGGTAAAATTAAAATATAAAACTCAAAACATAAAATACTATTCTAATAAATTTTGTAGTTGTGGCTCAATCTAGCCACCCTTTAATGTTTTGTTAATAATGTTCATCTAAATTAGGATGATTGGTTGATCAATCAACAAATTATGAAGGGCCAAGAGAAACTATTGAATATATTTTATAAACTAGTCCTAACGCATGCATAGCTGTTAGACCTTACCTAATGGATTGTGTAAATCCCGAGTTAAAAATAAATTTAACTTCAAAATAAAATGGGTTGAATTAAGATTTAGAAAAGTAAAATAAAATAAATAAAATAAAATAAAATGGTGAGACACTTGTTAAGAGAAGAGAAAAATCAATTAAAATAATGGGAAAAAAATAAGGTCACATTTGAAAATAACCAAAACACATTAATATAAAAGACATTTCTTCTCTCTTATGGCCGGCACCAGCAGAGGTAGAGAAGAGGAGAGAAAAACTTGATTTTATTCAAAACAATTATAAGGAAAATCAATAGAAAACCAAAGGGACTAATGAGAGTGTGAGAGAATTACTCACCACTGCACCTTAAACATTTAAACTAGAGAAAAAGAGAAGGAAACCAAGGGGAAACACTGCACTGTGGACGACAGCAAAAATAAAAAGAAGAGGGACTCAATTTTTTTTTTATTGGTTGGGATTCAAAGACTAGATTATCATTCAATAAGAAATTCTAAATCTAATCTAGTAATTTCATTCAAAATGAATAACAATTGAGGTGGAAATTATGAATTTAATGTTAAGGTTTATGATGAAATTTTAGGGAAAATATAAATTGACTATAAATTGATGAATATGGGTTAGATTATGTTGTATTGGATGTTAAATTGAAAATAATTAATGAAGAAAATCATATGACCTTAAGACTCAATGGCCGACCAATGAAGGATTAATTGAATGAAATAGAATTGTGTTTAACTAAGCAAAATTGTGATAAATTAGTGTGTAATTGTGTTGAGGAAAATGATTCTTAAAAGAATTAAGTTATATTATAAAGTGTGCTTAAAATGTTGAGAAATTTAGAATTGAGGAAAATTGATGCCTTTAGAGGTGAAGGACCATTGTGTTGTGTTGACTTCTCATGTAAGGAAGAGTTGATTAAAATTATAAGAATGAATTATGATAAGAAATTAGATAGTAGTGCCGATCAAAGAAGAAATATTCGAATGATAATATAATTATGATTTACGATATATGAAATGTAGTATAGTTGTAAATTATGTTAATGCATATGTTTTTTCATGACATGGTTTTAAAGATTTTAAATAAAACAAAATGGGATTGGTGAACCTTAGAAGGAAAACTGATCGTGCATAATTTGGAGTTATAAATCTCTAGATATAGGTGAAAATCTTATTCCTAAAACTACTGCCGATTGAATGAAAATTGCTTTCAATATTACATTTGTTTGATGGTAATAAATTGATTAAATAGCTTTTTCTAATTAATGTACTCGTAATTTCATTGATTTTTCTCATCTTTAAGGATACCAAATTTATTTACTTGACGTGAAAGAATATTTATTTTACTTCGATGATCAATATATTTATAGGAATGGATGTATGGACCCTTGAACTGATTTAATGATATATCAATTTATTATTTTCATAATTATTATTTCTTGAATTTTTTATTCAAAACCCTCGTTCTTTCTCATTTCAATATATTATAGGAAGATTAAATAAAATTTCTCTTAGGTTTGACCTGATTTTCACGATCATACTACAAATTTATTTTGTTTTTGATAGTTAAGTTAGAATTATATTTTGGTGGTTTCACTAACCGACCAATACCTGATGAAAAGAATGGGTAAAGTTGTTAAAGGTAGACCATTTAAAAAAAAAAAAGAAAAAAAAGAGAAAAGAAAAGTTGTTCCATTGTGTTCTAAAAGGTTTTTTTGTTGATAAAGCTTGAAATCAAAAGAAGTTAAGTAATGGTGCTTAAAGATGGTGAATTTGTATGATTTGATGAGATATCTTGTTTACAAATTCAATTTTTATAAAATGCTCTACTTCTTTTGGTTTTAAACTTTTTCTTTTCTTTTCTTTTATCTCGCCTTAACCTTAGCCTCATTACAATCGAAAACCAAGACCTTTTAATTAATGTGTTGCTTGTAATATTTTAATAATGGAGATGAGATTGAAGAGCAAGCTTATAGTAAAACATATTTATTGATTGAATTAGAGAGATTTAAACACATAAGCCGCAAACACGTTATTGAAGTGTATATCAACAATGAGAGGACCTATTACTTAGGCATGACATAGATTTAATTTAAATCTCATTGATTAATTGAGTTTTGAAGTTCGCATGTAAATAAATTCATGAAAATTTATGTTTTTTTTATCCTTATTAATTGTATTCTTGTTTATAATGCATGTACTCTTGCACATTGATAGGAGATTAAGAAATTAGTCATAGTTATTTTATTTCTTTATTTATTTATACTTTGGACTTCCTTAAGTTTGATTTGATCTCTCATTTCTTGAAGACGAGCAAGAGCCAAGTGTAGGGGTATATAATACAACTATATTATTTGATAGTTTTACCTATATTTACCTAGTATTTTGTTCATGTTTTATATATAAAATGCTTTGATAATATTTATTTTATTTTTTGAAGACACTTTTGGATGTGAGATTCGAAAAGGAGTAAATTGGAGATAAAATTCAAACCATGTTCTAACCCGTGTCGAATATTAGCAAATTTGTTGAAATGAAGTGATTCCAGTAGCATTAGAAAGCTAACATCCATATATTTCTATACATATATGGCAAGAAAAATAATAAAAAAAAGAGCATAGAAATTGCAGCATTCAAAGACAAGTCTAGCATTTTATCAATTTTGACATTCAGCCATTCCAAATTGAATATCTTGTGTTATAGAAGTCCATTTGAAGCAAACTCAATTTTGTTGAATTTCTAACTCAAAGACTTATCAACCTACCAAATGTCAGAAGAAACAAAGCTCATATGAGAGAGATATAATTTTTCTAAGATAACCTATAAATTCGACCAACAAACAGGTTTTGTGAAGAAATAAATCCAACTTACTTAAATGTAGATTGTCTACTTTGAAAAGAACAAATTTTTTTTTTAAAAAAATACAAATGGATTGAAGGGTTGTGGGGATTAGGGTTTCCTATCAAATAGAAAGAAGGAGAGGAGGTGAGCAAAGAGAAGAGGAAAACTCCACCCTTTTCTCCTATACCCAAAATTATGTTCTCATTTGTTCTCTTCATTAGTTTTTCGATAGACATGTAAGGCTAAGTTATTTTTCTTGGTTGAAAAGATACAAAAACCTTCAAATTTAAAAAATTGTAAGATCTATTCTATATTTTCTTTTCAATTTATATGATGAATATGAATGTTTTCCAATGCTAATTTACTATGATTGTTTAGTTTGATTGTTGGAGCGAATTCTAAATTATTATTCTAAACCAATCTAATGCTAAGTTTGTTATCAAAATTGGAGTTGTGGTATTTAAACTTGTGAAGCGACTAAGTTTAATAATTATGGCGGATCTATGTTGTTAATCTTGAGGAAAATATTTAACTAAATCGAACATAGATTGTAGACAATTATATTGTCTAGTTTTATCAACCTATCTAGTTCTTAAGGTTGCTATTGAATTAAATTACTAGTGCAGACACTATGGTTATTTAATGGTTAAAGTTAGTTATACTAAAGATTGGTTAACTGACTAATGTTAACAAAAGATAGATGTTCAGAATATAAATTGACGTATCATTTTAATGATCAATTTTGATTTTCATAGGTGAATGTTTACTTGAAATCTAGGTTTTTTTTTCTTAATAAGTTTTGGATTTATTTAATTTAGCTTGATTATTTTATTCTATTTACCATAGCATAGCCTAGATAACCTCAAAACCCCTCAACTTTGAATCATCTAGCATAAAGATCTAAACTAGATCTTTCTTGTGAGATCGACCCACGGTTGCTCTATACTATTTTATTTGTTTAAGCTAGGGTAATTAATTTGTGTGACCGCGACATCGCAACACTCACTTAAGCTTAGTCAAGCGCTGAATCTAAGCATATAGAGATATTTTCTCTCTGATCAAGTCAAAGATATTTTCCCCCTGATCAAGTTAGAGATATTTTCTCTTTGAACAAGTCAGAGATATTTTTTTCTCTTTAACAAATGAGATGATGGGCTTTAAAGACTAATTGAAATTCTTAAAAAGGGGATTCTCAATCTCTCTTCTCCATGACATATTTATTTTTAGTGTATCTCTCTAAAATATCATGGTATTTTTTCTTAAAAAAAATACTTACTTAAACATTAGAGAGTCCTCAAGCTCACAAAAAGGACCTTTTGCAAAGTATCAAGCACCAACCAGCAGCCACTTTGGCAAAGAAGAATGGATTGAGTTATTAGAACCAAAAGATTAACCGATTATCCAATACATAAACCTTATTCTCAAACTACTTGGATTTTCTAGGATATCATCAAAAGATTATAAGGAATTTACAATGGTCTTTCAAAGGGTCGAACCCTTAACATTAAGATTAAGGGACCTAGTATTGAGAAGTCTGAGATCAACAAGAAAGAACCTTAAAAGGTTGGGTTAGAAACACTCCTTGAAAATCATGAATATGTTTTCTTTTATTAAAGAATTATGAAGATGTTAGGCCACTCTTATCGGAGGGATGAAGTTGTCAAAGCTCTCAAACTCTCAAGACTTAAGGAAGTATTATGTAATAAATTTGGGGGTTGATTTTGACCAGAGATTAAAGAGTGGCTAAAAACAATAAAGTGAAAAGTATAGAAAATGTTTAGAAAAAGAGGGTGACATGGACGGTGGATGTTCACTAGTCCATGAAAGTTCAACACATGGCATGACAACTTTTAAAGTTTAAAGTCATGATTAAGTTTTCAGTCAAAATAGACAAGATCTATTCAAATTTAAATTCAAATTTATTTAAAATTCTAATCCTTTAGAATTTAAATATATTTAAAATTATAATCCTTTAGTTATTATTATAAATTGAATAAGGTAGTGGTATTTGGATTTATTCAAAAAAGTCTTTAATTAAGTTGATTTAGTTCTTGGAGGCTTAGGCTATCTCGAACCTATCTAGAAACTTTTATTTTATAGAAAATTACTCTGCCCATCATGTAGTATGATCTTTATTTTACTTTGCAACTATTTGAAAATTACATTTGCATCCTAAAGTTTGAAGGTGGGTAACACTTTACATCCACAAGAGTAAGATAAGAAATAAAAGTCAGCAAAATTACATGACTACCTTTATGTTTCAAATAATAACTAGCGACCCTTTGAAGCCTAAAAATAATAAAAATAAAAGACTGGCATTCTTTACCAAGC
The DNA here is from genome assembly GCA_015852605.2 of Populus deltoides. NCBI lineage: Eukaryota > Viridiplantae > Streptophyta > Magnoliopsida > Malpighiales > Salicaceae > Populus > Populus deltoides. The sequence goes on along the minus strand of CM027572.2, from coordinate 15,886,097 downwards.
AAAACATCCAAAAACCTCCCCATCATCAACCCCAACATACCCTCCCTCATTTTCACCATAATTCCATCAAATAAACCTGTCACAATTCCACAAGCGACGCAAATAATTTTTAGTATAACTCATTACCTACATTTCACACCATAATTCCATCAAATAAACCTGTTAAAATTCCACAATCTACACAACCAACCAATTATCACCATAACTCATCAACAACATTTCATTTCCCATTTTCACCCTAATACAACATAAACATTAATTAGATGTATCATTCATCCATATAGTAGTTCTTTAAGGCCACATGGATGAAGGGTATGTAGTTTATGGCCACCTTACTAGTAACCAAAATAATCATCCACTAGTTTACCTAACACACCAAACAGATTTCATTTTGCTCAAGTCCTCATACCACTTGGCAAATTTAGAATAGATTAAGAAAAAATAATTTACAAAAGCAAGCCAATGCATTGGAGTCATTTATTACTAAATGTTGAAATCCTATAAATCATATTGTTTTTGCGACTAAATTTTTGGTCATAGAACTAATTATATCAAAGCAAATATTTGGGAGAAATGGATGGGGACACAATAAGCTATCCAAGCAACATGTGAACTTCACCACCTGCAATAACTAGGAAATGTGAATACCCTTAATAGTGTTATCTAGTAAATATCTGGTAGAGTAACATGTGTGCTTGACTGATTGACAAAAAAAATTAAAACTACAAAGATCATATACCTTGAGACATTTAAATTGATAAAGTGAAAATTATAATGAAGCACCAAAGGCATGACTCCTAATTTCATGGTGAGCAAAATCTTAAAATTTGATTCTTTATAGCCAAAGCGAGCTTCAAATTGTTATGTTTATCCTGGATGTATCCATTCATAGAACCTCATGAGCCTTCCTGTAATACCTGTTTATGAAGGATGCATGTAAGGAAGAATTACTAAAATCATAAGGAAAACAAATAATCCATTTTTTTGAAAAAAGAAAACACAAGGTCTATTTGTACTATTGATACGAACTCAGAGGGTAAGAACCCTAGAACCCATGATCAAGATTGAATAAAACCTAAGAAAGCTAAATTCAAATGGAAAAGAACTCAATCTAGTAATTATCTAAACCAAGGGATCGTAGTTATTGGATGAAAACACCAACTCGTTGATTACAAAAAATCAAGAACTAGAATTATAAGGATGAATATCACAAATAAGTAATCTTTGAAAATTTATAAAGAGTTTAATAAAGAACCAAAAGCATGAGCAACCTTGCACACATAATATTATTTATAAAATTCAAAATACAAAAAAAAACTATAAATACAAGTTATATAACCCTATATAATAAGTAAAAACATACTAAGTAAGGCTAGAAAAAAAGAGTTCTAAAAAAATATGAAAAATAATCCTAAATCATATAGAAAAATATTGCGAATCTAAAATAGTAACTTCTAGGCTTTATCCTAAGGCCTTTTCGATGTCTAATCAATATGAAGTTTAACCCTATATGAAATAAGGCCTTTAGAATATATTTACAAAATTATAGTTGATCAAATGGTTGAATCAAAAGTTATGTTTATTAACATAAAATTGCATATTAGGAAAATGTATCTAATCCACATATAAGTAGTTAAACAAGTTGAATCCATAAGTCTTGTAGAAAATAAAGCACAAATATCTTGAATTAGCCTATTGAATACCTTTTAAATCTTTTTATATATTGACCTTATAATAGGTACAATTAGCACATGTAATGGATCATGTGATGTTGCTTGATAATTCTCATTATTTTACCCTTCGGGTTCATATCAATTATCATTATTAACCCTAGAAAATCCATTAATACTAGGAAATTGAGGGAATGAAAGGAAAATTTAAGATGTCCGTTGGAGAAGTTGGAACACCATATTGACAAAATTATAGGACACAATGGTGTATAAAAGAAACCTTAATAATATAATCCAAATTTGAAACCCATGCATAACTAATTTCTTATTCTCTATTCGCATGTTTAGAACCAAATCACATGTGAAACTAAATTCAATTCTACAAGTGATTTTAGTTCAATTGATATAACCTGTTATAATTTTTATATTTGAAATAAAATATTAAATCATACAATTACATTCAATTATATTATTTGGACTTTATGTGGAATTGAATTGAATTAGCAATCTTGATTATTTTGCTCTTAATTCAGAATTGCATGATACACTTTCAGAAGCATAGCTTTTCTAGATATCCAAAACAATATTTCAACAAAATTAGAATGATCTATTATGCATTCAATTACTTCAGAAAAAATTGATCCCCAAATCTTATTTTAGCATTGTTGTCGTTGAAAAAAATAAGGTTTAAGTATTTTTCTTGAATTTAGGTTTGAAAGAAAAGTATACAATAAAATGATGTATTTTAAGTTGGACATGTATCCAAACAAAACTAATTCACAATGCCTTTATATTTGAACACATTTAAGTATAACAGCGCAATCTTTGTCGAAGATTCAATCATTATCACCCCAGCTTCCCAAAATGGTTACAACACAGAATGTGTTCTTGTCTACCATCTCAACCGCTTTGACTGGGTCCATATATAATACCCTTATATCATATTCACCTCTTTCAACTCAACTTTAAAGTACCTTGCAAATTTCTCCCAGTAAACCTACGCAATGAAATATAAGAAACATTTAGCATTGTTGCTCCAAGTGACTACATCATTATGTAGACATATATAATGTCAGTAAATTCAAGCTACAATAATTCCCTTAATTTATTATTGTATCTTGGATAATAATAATAATAATAATAATAATAATAATAAAGTTTGCTTATATTTTGGTTTAATCCAGGCCCTGACCAACACCTATTCTTCTATGTGATCTTGCAGAGTAGGAACATTTTCTACTTTATGATTTCTTTGTTTTCAATCCATTAACGCTACAAATTACATAATTCTTACAAATTTAGCAAGCATATACGAAGAAAAACATCAATTCTTACTCTATCATTGTATATTGGATAATAGTAAAGAGAAGTTGTAGGGTTTTTAAAAGAAAAGAAATAGAGATATTTTTTATTTGGAATTACATAAGCAAATCTAAGAGTTTCCCTTTGATTTGTTTTTGCTTATTTTTCATGTCTTGAATTCTATTTAAAATTCAAATTAATAATCTCAAAAGAATTCCAAACACAAGAATTAATTTAAATAGCCTATAAAAATTGTAGCATTCAAAGACAAATGACCTTGGTCCATATAATTTTCCCATTATAAAATGCATATTCAATATGGAACTGCTTTAAATAATAGAAACCTGATAATTTAGGTATTTTTGTATACACCGGAGAAATAATAACAGACAATAATACAAAACTTATAGAGATATGACAAACCTGTATACTGATCTCAAGGATGATAGACATGCTTTGATCATAAAATGAAACGAGGCACACAAGATTTGAAAGAGGCTTATATTTGAAGTATGAAATCCACAATATGATAATTAAACATATATACAAGGGAATAATATATTTGAAAGAGGCTATAACTTTGTATTCCTAATGCTTGGAAAATGAACATGCAATCACAAAGGTTACTAGCTATTGAACTATTACTTACATTCAGAATGTAGAGCTCGAAGACATTGGACCTCAAATGCATTGAATCCTAAGATTCAGGAGACTGTAGCTAATTTGAACAAATTTTATAATGTTTAATCAATAATTACACACAAATTGAATAATGAATTAAATATTAGAGTTCTATGAATGCCAACCCTAATTTTTTAATTTGTGGGTTTTTTCATAAAAACTTAATTAATTGCTTCCCCACTCTCTAAAATGTGTTTAGGAGTTTGAAATTTATTGACTCAACAAAAAAATCCGAATTGTTTAGGTCTATTATAACTTTAGGATTTATGTTTGAAATTTTAAGCAATAGATTTATTAATTTTTGTTAAATCGAGGAAACATAACCTATATTCTAATGATTTAACAATAACAAAACACACTATTAGCATATTTCAAAATCTTGATTCAAGAAAATGATGTGAACCTCGTGATCATGTGGTCACGCAACCCATATACAAAGACACCAATTCCCAGAAATCCAAGTAAATCAAGTTTGATAGGAGTGTGACACAAAGATAACTTGTACCTGGGCATCAACACTATTGGAAACGGAAACCCCCACCTAAAGAATATTAATTCGCGAACGAGAAGTATAAGGATGACGCCACAAAGTTAATTGTTCTTTGATAAGTCATTTTTTAGTTCTTTAGAGAACCAAGAAAGGGAGATTATCCCACCAACACATAACAAGTGCGGCAAAAAAAGTTTATTAATCTTAAAATTATGTAACCCTTACATGTTTGGTTACGTCTTTATTTATACTGACTCTAGACTGAAACAAACCCTAATGAACCCCTTATGTGAACTTATATGAGACTCATTTACAATTAAACCCAAATAATAGAAATAAAACCCTAAACTAAGAAGAAAATAATAATAACAATAATAAATCCGAATTTAATATCCTAAATATGATAGGATCAGATGTGCTGCTCTATAGAAGTCCCATATAAGCTAGGAGAAATTTGATTTGAAAAATTTGTGCTGTCATCCCCTTTAGGTCCTTGATTAGTTTGAATTTCCTTGTTTAACTTGGACAAATAAGAAAATAAATTTTTCTATTTGTTACTGATTTAATTACTTTCCTTCCTAGTCTAGGAAAAGCATTAAATAATCATTCCCTCTTTAGGAATCAGATCTGCCGAAACTTCTTTGATTGTTTAGGAAAATAAATTGTTGACTTTTTATCCTTGTATCATTAGGAAAAACAAACCTAACAAGACTGGTATGCGACCGGACACGTCAGCCCATTGTTTCACATGAATTGGGCTCTTCTTGGACCTAAACACGAGAAGAGAAAGTGATATAAAAGGTGTTTAAAGGAGAATTTGTGTTTGATTTTTCCTTCTAGATTTATGTTTGATAGAGAAAGTGATAGAGAGAACATGAGAGAGGAGAGAACGTGAGGTTGAAGAGAGAGGATAGTGATGTGGTAATGGTAAGATTTCTTATTTTATATATATATATAAGGGCATTATGGTCATTTCATCAAATTTCAAAATATGTTGTGATCTCGGATTCAAAGTGTAATTTTAAAAAAAATTAGTTGCAAAGTGAAAAAAAAAACTATATGATGGTCAGGTTAATTTTCCCTATATTTTATTTAGATCCAAGTTCTTTGTAATTCAATCTTTTTTAATTAAATAAATTTTTTTAATTTTATGCTTTAATTTTTGAATTTGTTACAAAATGATACTAGAGCCTGGTAAAGTAGCCAACATGAAACAACAACAAGAGGAGGAGGAACAACAACAACATCAACGGTATTAGAATAGCATGTTCAACAATTACAAAAACATATCTAGCAAGGTGGGCTCGTTAGCAAAGCTACTAGGAAAAAGGCCTATTGAGTCTCACCCCAAACATCCTTATAATTTCGGTTAATAACCATCACTGTGCAAAACCAGATTAGCTTGGGGATTAATGTATTCAATTAAGAGAAATGAAATTGGATTTTCTATAAGGATGACATAATTAGTTAGGTATACAAAGAAAATTAATTTTTTAATCATCACAACACTCCCTCGTGACACAAACAAATATATCCATGGCTAGTTTTCACATGGAAAGGTAGGCCATTGTATGGTTTCAGGAGATAGAGGAAATTGGAACTATCACCATCTAGGAATCATTCGTGAATGCCTTACAGATTGGATAATGATTTTATGGAAGCTCTTATTAACTTGAGACAGGCTTCATTTGTTAAATATTACTCACTTTGAAATAATTTCAAACGGAGTTAGAGAGGTCTTTCAAATTCTTACCATTTAAGTTGTTTCCTGTGGAGACTAAATGAGGAGATTAAGAATTGGGTTAGGATGCTAAATCCTTAAAATCTGGTGGTTGTTCATATAAGCAAAAAGCTATTCAAGCGGAATGATTTCTGTATTGATTAAGTTCAATATATATACAAGATACATTAGGGTTCCCTTATACATCAGAGACTAATAAGGAATGACAACTAATTAAATGCAGATTGATACAAAATATTCTTACGTATCTTTCCTACTTATCTCAAGATATAACTTTCCTATTTACATCAAAACACTATTAATATAATTTCCAACACTCCCCCTCAAGTTGGAGAGTGAATATCAATAACTCCCAACTTGCACATGAGTTGTTTGAACTTCTCTTTTCCCAAAGCTTTTGTAAACACATCTGCTAATTGTTGTGAAGAAATCACGTATCGAGTAGCAATTTCACCTCGTAAAATTTTGTCACGAATGAAGTGGCAATCCATTTCAATATGCCGAGTTCTCTCATGAAACACAGGATTTTTTGCAATGTGTAAGGCAGCTTGATTATCACAATGCAGAGTAACAGGATCTGAAACTGGCATATGTAAATCTGTTAATAAATGTCTTAACCAAGTAAGCTCACAACATGTACCTGCCATTGCTCTATATTCAGCTTCCGCACTTGATAAGGAAACTATCTTTTGCCTTTTTGTTCTCCATGAAATTAAAGATTTTCCAAGGAATACACAATACCCAGTGGTGGAGCGGCGAGTGACAGGACAACCCGCCCAATCAGAGTCACAAAATGCCGTTAAGTGTAATGAGTTATTTGAATGAAGAAGCAAACCTTGACCAGGAGCTGATTTTAAATAACGAACAACTCGAAGAGCAGCAGCCATGTGAGGTTGTCGTGGTTCATGCATGAATCGGCTGAGAATGTGAACTGAATATGTGATATCAGGTCTAGTGATGGTTAAGTAAATTAATCGACCAACTAGACGCTGGTATATACAAGGGTCTTTGAGCAATTCTCCTGAATTTGAAAGTCTGCATTCTTCCATAGGAAACTCAACTGGTTTGGCACCCAAGTATCCACTGTCTTTGATAATTTCCAAAGCATATTTGCGCTGGGAAATGTAAATGCCTTTCTTGGAACGGGCTATGTCAATGCCTAAGAAGAATTTCAGATCACCAAGGTCTTTGATGCGGAAACGAGTATGAAGGAACTGTTTTAAACCTTTGATGGATTCAATGTTGTTCCCTGTTATCAAAATGTCATCCACATAGATCAATAGGATAGTAAGAGATGTGTCGTCTCTTTTGATGAACAAGGAATAGTCGGCTTTTGACTGAAAAAAACCAGGCCAAGAAGACGACAACTTGGAACTTAGAGAACCACTGTCGAGACGCTTACTTAAGGCCGTATAGTGACTTGTGGAGGCGACACACAATGTGCTCCCCCTGTCTCCGAAGACCAGGAGGAGGAGACATATATATTTCTTCCAATAAATCACCATTTAAGAAAGCATTGTTAACGTCTAGCTGATGTAAAGGCCAGTTGAGACTGGCAGCAATAGCAAGGAGGCAGCGGACAGTGACCATTTTTGCAGTGGGGGAAAAGGTATCATGATAATCAATTCCAGCAGTTTGTGTGAAACCCCGAGCGACCAGGCGAGCTTTATAGCGCTCAACAGACCCGTCAGCCTTGCGTTTGATGTGATACACCCATTTACAACTGATCGGGCGTTTGCCAGGGGGCAAAGGAACAAGGCTCCATGTCTGATTGTCAATGAGAGCTTGAAGCTCAGAATTCATAGCTTCCTGCCACTTAGGATCAGTCATAGCAAGTTCATATGAAGGAGGTTCCTCATCACGACTAACATTGGCAATATAACAGAGATGTGATGGAGAATACCGATTATAAAAAATAAAATGACAGAGAGGATACTTCGTACCTGGTGTAGGTGCAGACGAGGCTGAGAACAATTGGTGTGGAGGCAAAATCACCTGCGAGCAAACATAATCCTTGAGGCGGACATTGGCTTCTCTAGGGCGTTCAGAACGGCGAAGTGGTTGATCAGGAATAACCAGAGTAGGTGCAGGAAGGACAGGGTCATCCGGCTGAACAGGGGTTTGTTGTGCAGCTGGTGGAGTTAATGGAGTAGAGGAAAGTGGCTCAGGAAGAGAAGGTACTGGGTCGGTTGGTGCAGGTGAAGAGGATATGAGGGGATCAAAGGGGTCGATGATGACTGATGAGAAAGGAAGATGGGAATAAGAATCAGACACAATAGGAAGAGGAATAGGCAAGCCTGGTGGATTATGTGCTGGAGGATAGACTTGTGGTGGATGATAAAAAGTGTCCTCAAGAAATACTACATCCCGATTGGTGAAAATTTTCTGAGTTGCAATATCGTAAAGTTTGTAAGCTTTTTGTCCCATAGGGTAACCAAGAAAAATGCATTTTGTGGCACGGGGAGAAAATTTTGAGGATGGATTGACTATAGTTGCAAAAGCAATACATCCAAAAACTCGCATGCGAGAATAATCAGGAAGTTTGTTGTAAAGAATCTCAAATGGTGTTTTTTTGTGAAGCAACAGAGTAGGAAGGCGATTAATAATATGGACGGTAGTAAGAGTACATTCTCCCCAAAAAGTAATGGGTAAATGAGATTGAAAACGTAAAGCGCGAGCAGTTTCAAGGATGTGTCTATGTTTGCGCTCAACGACACCATTTTGCTGAGGTGTATATACACAAAAGTGTTGAAAAAGGACGCCTTCCTCAAGAAAGAAATTTTTTAATGAAAGAAATTCAGCCCCATTATCAGAACGGAGTTTTTGAACCTTTGTATTGAATTGAGTGTGAACATAATGAAAAAACTGACGAAGTAGAGTTTGTGTCTCACTCTTGTTATGCATTAAAAAAACCCATGTAAAACGAGAAAAATCATCCACAATGGTCAAGAAATAAAAAGTACCAGAAATAGAAGGGGTTTTATAACGATCCCAAATATCACAATGAATAAGGGGAAAACACTTCGAAGTTGAAATTGAACTAGAAGGAAAAGGTTGACGAGTTTGTTTTGCCAATGGACAAACGTCACATTTATGACTGGAATCAAAATTAAATTTAAGCGAATTATCAGCTAAAAATTGTAAACGATTAGAAGAAAGGTGTCCCAATCGGCGATGCCAGAGATTGGATGAGATAATCAAATTGCAAGCAAAACTGGTAGAAGGATGTGTTGAAGCCAACGCCACAAGGTAATACAGGTCATCACGTCGCTTACCCACACCAATCATTGTCCTCGTAGCCAAGTCCTGCAAAATACACCAAGATGGAAAAAAAGTCACTAAGCAATGTAAATCATCGGTTGTCTTGCCAACAAACATAAGATCAACTTTAAAGCTTGGCACACAGAGGACATTATTCAATTGAAGAGAATTGTTAAGTTGAATTGAGCCAGTCACAGTAATTTTAGCCACGTCTCCACTAGGTAAGGAAACAGGTGCCAATTATTGATTCTTGTTGGCATGCTTTAATAATGTAGGAGAAGAAGTAATATGATGGGTTGCCCCACTATCAAGTATCCAGCGATTGTGAGCAACCGGTAATAAACCTGATGTATGTTTGAAGGTTGAGTCAGCAACAACATTAGCCTGTGGAGTGACAGGCTTGGTGGTCAAGGCACTGAGTATCTGAACATATTGATCCTCAGTTAAGTTGGGCAGAGAGACCTGGAGTTCCTGAAAAGTGGGATTAAAATCCACTTGATTTGCAGAGGGGTTACCAGATGCAGAGTGTGAGTTATGCCTGTCATAGCCTTGGCGCTGGTGTGGTGCCTTTTCTTTACCTTTTGGATTACCAGGAGGGTAGTCGATTAATTTGTAACAGGTTGCTTTCCTGTGATACATATCACCACAGTAAGTGCACTGAAAAGGCTCTTTATTATGTGAATTATTTGATTGATTCCCATGAACTTGATTATTTTGCCGACCCTTGGACATGTTGTAATTGTCATGCATAGCCATGGCTGCTGTATTTGATGGTATGGTGACAGCGGCCCCCAACTCTCGTTGTTTTTCTTCCTGCACAACAGAGGCATAAGCTTGACGAACCGATGGTAAAGGGTTCATCAGTAAAATCTGACCTCTTGCACTTGAATATGACTCGTTGAGTCCCATGAGAAACTGTATAAGTTTGGTTCGATCATTCTGTGCACCACAGGTACATGTTTCTGAATTAAAGGATACAAGCTCGTCCCATAAACCCTTCAATTTTGTGTAATATACTGCAACTGACATCTGACCTTGCTCAATCCTGTAGATGTCTCACTGAACCTGAAAAATACAGGGAGCATTCCCTAAAGAAAATCTTTCACGAAGATCTTCCCAGATGGCATGAGGAGTGTTGCATGAAAGAACAGAATCGGCTAACTCTGGCTCAAGAGAATTTAGGATCCACGAAAGCACCATGTCGTTGCAGCGCTGCCAAAGGGCATGTTCTTCAGGATTTGAGGCCTCATGGGTTCTTTGATTTTGCCAGTAATAAAAACTGTTTTATTCTTGGCACTCAGAGAAATTTTCATAGCACGGTGCCAAGAATTATAGTTGTCACCATTCAATCGTTTTGAAATAAGAAGCAAACTGGGGTGATCTGAGTGGTGGAGGAATAATGGAGAACCAAGGGTGCTGGGAGCAGCGGATGAATCGCCAGAACTCAAAAAATCAATATCATTAGCAGCCATGATTTAAAAGAGAATAAAAAGGAGGCAAGGCAGAGACGCAACAAACAGATGCGTTGAAGAAGAAGAAAAAATAGGGTTAGGTCGTAGCCTGCTCTGATACCATATAAGCAAAAAGCTATTCAAGCGGAATGATTTCTGTATTGATTAAGTTCAATATATATACAAGATACATTAGGGTTCCCTTATACATCAGAGACTGATAAGGAATGACAACTAATTAAATGCAGATTGATACAAAATATTCTTACGTATCTTTCCTACTTATCTCAAGATATAACTTTCCTATTTACATCAAAACACTATTAATATAATTTCCAACAGTTCATGGGCTTTCCTGGATGCAAAAGGAGAACATTTTGGTTGTAAGAAGAAGTTGAAAGCCTGCCTAGAACTGATTTCAAATCCAACTTATCACTTCAGAAATTATCGTCGATCCAGTTGAAGGAAAAGAGGGAGAAGGGTTTGTTTTTTAAATGCAACAAAAAGTGGAACCTAAGCCATAAAAATGTGAGGTCCAAAATTGTTCGTGATTGAAGAAGTTGGTGAGGAAGATGAAGGATGATATCCTGCTACCCTCACCTTAAAGACAAGGTTTTTTAAAATGAGAAGGGAGTGTTAGGGCTGAGCATTTTCGGTCCAGTCCGGTTTTGGACGAAAATAAACAACCAAACCGATTTTATTTTTTTTTTAGTTTTGGAACCGAACCGAACCAAAAACCGGTTCAAACCGATTAATTTCGGTTCGGTTCGGTTTTTTTTCCTTCCAAACCGGTTCAAACTGAAATTATTCCGGTTGAGTTTTTTCTGGGCTTTTTATTGACCACATTTTTCAGCACTTTTGTTTCTGTACTTGCTTCCAAATCGATAGCATGAAATTTACAATCCAAATCCCAAAAGACAATAATGCGGACAATCTGAAAATGGAAGGAACATTGAGCCAGAACTAGAAGTGTTGCAGAAGTAAATCATAGACCAAAGAAAAGCAAATCCTTTCTGTAAAATGGCAAACAATGACAAACATTTATGCCATAACTGAGCATCACAAGTATTGCAGGTTGTTCAACTAAATGTAACAGGTTGCATGTAACTGCATCTTGTACCTCTTTATCAAGAACACAACTCAGCCCAGACAGAGCTCGAATATCATATTCCTTTGGTTGGATCTGTGATACCCTAAGACAGATTTGAGAGATGAGATGGCAGATTTGAGAGATGAGAGATGAGAGGCAGAGAGCATGGAGAAGAAGGCAGATTTGAGAGATAAAAAGCAGATTTGAGAGACAGAGATGAGAGGCAGATTTGAGAGATGAGAGGCAGGGAGAGGTGGCGACTGAGAAAGTGAGAAGATGAGATAAGTTTAGGGTTAGAAAATATGCAGATTTGAGAGATGAGAGGCAGGGAGAGGTGGCGGCTGAGAAAGTGTGAAGATGAGATAAGTTTAGGGTTAGAAAATATGTTATTTATACTCCTTTTTTTTTCAAGAGATAACTTAGTTGAACCGGTTCGGTCCGGTCCGGGTTAACCGGTTCCTGCATTACAAAACCAAAAACCGAACCGAACCGGGATTATTTTGTGATTTTCTAATCGGTTTAATCGGTTTTTTTCGGTTCTGTTTTTTCTCAGTTTTCTCGGTTTATTCGGTTTTCCGGTTTTTTTGCACACCCCTAGAGAGTGTAATGGATCCGGGGTTTGGTTTTGACCATGGATGAAAGAATGACTAAAACAAACCAAGTGAGTTCTTAATGGTAAGGATGATGTTTAGGATGGTCACTGATCCATGAGACTTCAACATGTAGCATAGCAACATTTAAAGGTTAAAGCCATTATCAAGTCTTCAGTCAAAATATATAGCTAATATCTTTTCAAATTTCAATTTAAATCTATTTAAAATTCTAATCCCTCAGTTACTATGTTTAGAAATTTTTATTTTACTTAGATCCAATTTTTTTGTAATTCAATCTTTTTTTCATTCAATAAAATTTTCTGATTTCATGCTTTAATTTCCAGATTTGTTGCATTGATAGTAAGATCACTATGTGGGATTTGCACTATGTGGGATTTGCATGGACTTTAAAATATCGATATTTTCATATGCGACAACATGCCCTCTTGGTTTATAATTTCTTTAAAATATTGTTATTCTCGCGACTTTTAAAAGAACCAAACCTTTGACAAAACAAAAGGGTGTTTATGATAAAATAAAAGAAAAGAAAAGAAAAGAAAACCCTGTGACGGGGAGAGTGATTATATTTAATTCTAAGTCTTGTTTGGTGCTCAACACGTGAGGAAGGTGCCCCGCAAGTCCAATATTGTGATCAAAGAATAGTCCAATAAAGGCCATCCTCAAAATGCCCAAAGCCACATTCCGAGAAGGTCAAAATGGGACTTTCCTATTAGTGTTGTTCGAAATTTTGTCCATCCAAAACAACGATAATGCCATTGGAACGATGCCAAAAGAATGGAAACTCGGATTAATGTTCTAAATTTGACTGCTTAAACAACACTTTCAAATTCTACTGTGACCAAATCCACGTGCACTTTTTTCAATATCCAATTAAAAAAGACCCAGCAGCAAGAACTAGATTATAAAAAATTGAACTGCAGACGGACATCATCCTGGATTAATACTTAGTTTATGAAGATGCCATTTCCTGAAAGGTTACTTGCTCTAAGAAAATTAAGAAATCCTTTTGTTTCTCTTTTATCCCTTACCATCATATTATAAAATAAAATATTGTTTGATTTATGTCAATTAATTTAGGAATATTTAGTACATTAAAGTGTTAATTCATACGTTACCTTACAATTTTAACAGAGGGATAATGATTATCTCAGAAAAAAAGTGAAGTATTAGCAACATGTTTGGTTGGATGTAATGGATCATATAATAATTACAATCATAATATAAAAAAAGTAAATTATTACATTTCTATATTTGCTTGTGTAATTTTTAAAATTATAATATAAAAGAGAATTGCAATAGCAATAACTCACTATATTGCAAGTGTTAGATAATAATAATAATAATAATAATAATAATAATAATAATAATAATAATAAACCCTGCATGATTAAAAGAGGGATAATGATAAACCCAGAAAAAGAAAGTTAAGTATGGTACAACATGTTTGGTTGGATGCTATGGATCATATAATAATTACAATCATAATAAAAAATAATTAAAATATTACATTTCTATATGTGGTTGTGTAATTTTTAAAATTATAATATAAAAGAAAATTATTTAAAATTGTAAAATGTTTTTTTTTTACCAAGAACAGAGACTAAAAAATTCCAATTAAGGGCTAATTTATAAATAAAATATAGACTAAAATAAATTTCTAAGAATTACAAGGACTAAAATAAAACTCGTTGAAATATATTATTAAAAGTTTGCAATCAAAGAAGGTAATGTAATAACCTTACTAATTTTATTTGATTATATCATATCATAAAATAACATGGTTTTTTTTATATAAAAAATACATTTCCAGGATGATGAAGGCAGAGCTGCTCAACGGAACACAATGCCGCTCCATGGTCTCGTAGGAAGAGAAACACATGGCAGCTCCATGGCCTCCTAGGAAGAGACTCATGTAAAGACAACTAACAGCATAAAAACTTAAATCTTTCAATGCTTGAATCAGAAGAGGCATAATTGTTAATTAGAAGTCCATTTATGTTTAATCTTTCTTTTTATTCCTTAATAACGTCCTTTTCTCCTGTTCAAATGTTAGGACACTATTCCAAATTTATTACACAAATCCAAAGATAAAACCATATTTATCAAACCCGACCCGGTAGTTGACCCGGTAAAATAACTGGGTCACGGGTCTTATGGGTTGACCCGGTCAACCCGGGTCAAGAACAAAAATACACATTAATATGGTTCTTTTGACATAAAATATCACATTAATATATATATGCTAGCATAATTAACAAGAAAATATCACATTAATATATATGCTAGCATAATTAATTAGCATCAATAGATTAGAAGGTGCATTTATCTTCAAATAAACAAACATTTAATATAATTTAAAGATAAGGATAATAAAATAACAAGTTGTTCTAGAGATATATAATTTAACATAATAGATATAAGGTGACAACATTCAAACTCTAGTTTGTATTAGAATCCATAAATCAACATTTTAACTTCATTTTGCATTAGAATCCATAAATCAACATCTTCAGCTGCATAAAGAAAACAAAAGATTTTAGAATATGTTGAACACTTAACACTAATATAATTAAAGAAAAAAAGAATGATAAAGTACAAGACCTTATTGGAATAACCACACTTTTTCTACACAACATCTTTACTTTGGTTGAATATAGGCATTGAGTTCTTCAGTGTCCATAGGAGCAAAATTTGAATCAAATACCAATGGAATTGAGCCAACCTCATTAATACCTATTGAAACATCATCATGCTCTTGTGTATCTTCATCATCATAGTCATCTTCAATCTCATTTATATTTATCAAATCTACAATTGAAACATACTTAATCAATAAACATTATAGTCATGACATAAAGTGAAAGATCAAATCTTCCATTACCTTCATTTAAAGTATCTTGAATAGTCATGGTTGATAAATCATGACGAAAGATCTCCACTTCTTCAGTTGTTAAAGATGATGGATCATCTTCTACTATCCAATTTTTAGTATCAGAAAATGCCTCAAAATTAATTGGATCATAATTTTGTCCTTTCCAATAATTTCTACAAAATCAAAGTTAAGGTACACAATATAAGTATCAATGATGCTATGTAATAATATAAATAATTGTTGAAGAATTAGAGAAAAGAAAATACTTTTGTTTTAATCTCAGATTATAGTGGACAAAAACTAGGTCATTAAGTCTGTGATGCTCCAATCGATTTCTTTTCTTAGAGTGGATGTGCTCAAAAATACTCCAATTCCTCTCGCATCCTGAAGAACTACAAATTTGACTTAAAACTCGTATAGCTAGCTTTTGGAGATTTGGAACACAAGTTCCATACAGCACCCACCATTCATCTATATACAAAATTAATAAGTTAGATTATATCAAGATAATATTTTTAAATTACTTTGAATATGAAATAATAATATACCTGGAGGTAAAAGGGTGCAATCATTTTTCGCAGACACTCTACCAAAGTCATGTTCTGCATTCCTAAACAACTTCATTTCACTTGTAAGCTTGCTTAGCAGAATTGCATTTCCATTTGCATACTTCTCAACAACATCTAGAAGTCCAGAAATGGTGTTTATATATCTATCCATTAGATTGACATCATATTGAAATCGAGGATTCAACCAAAATCCCGCTGCATAAAGCTTCCTACACAATTGTCCATCCCATCTATTATTAATGATATCTATGAAAGGCTGCACCTTAGTTCTTTTCTTTTGAAATCTCCTCAACATTTCTTCCCTTGCAGAATGGATAGCCTCATATAAATATCCCATAGCAGGTCTATCATCACTATCAACAATTCGTAGAACTCGAACCAATGGTTCGGTCATTCGTGCAATTGATGCACATTCTTCCTAAAATGTAGAGTTCAATACACTATCAACAAACCTTTTTCCTTTTATTATCTTTAGCATATGTAGAGGAGACCCATTCTCTAGATGTCACCATAGCTCTCAAATTATCTTTGTGTACTAAAATGCTTTGCAAAGTTATGAAATTAGTAGCAAAGCGAGTAGGAGCAGGTCGAAGTATTTCTTTCCCTCCAGTGAACTTTCTCATCAAATATAGTGGATAACAATGATTATAAATATACTTTGTAAAACTAGAAGCATGATCAACAACAGAACAAACTGACTGTAGCTTACCAACATCTTGGAGTATGAGGTTGATGCAGTGAGCAGCACATGGAGACCAAAATATTGAAGGAAATTCTTCCACCAACAACTTGCAAGCAGCAACATAATTAGAAGCATTATCAGTCACCATATGCACAATATTTTCAGGCCCAACAAATAAAACAACTTCTCTAAACAATTTATACAACAATACAGCAGTCTTTGAGGCCTCTGATGCATCTACTGTTTTAAAAAAAAATAGTTCCTTAAGGGCAATATACTAAGAAATTAATTAAAGTTCTTCTCTTTTGATCTGTCCATCCATCATCCATTAATGTGCAACCAGTTTTCTTCCAAGTTTCTCGATAACTCTCAATAAAAATCTTCACTTCATCAACCGCCTTTGCTAGGTAATAACCACGAAGAGCATGGAAATTTGGTCCTTTATAACCAGGACCCATGGCTGTTATACCATCTATAGCATGCTGATAGTAAATAGAGTTTGCAGCATTGAATGACACACATGCATCAATCATTCATTTTGCTATAGCAAGATCACATCGTTCGATAGCTTCTTTGTTTTTCCAACAACTTTGGAGAGACTTTTGAGCACCATGAGTTGTTCTTGGAATAAAATATGCCCCTAATGTTCTATTTTCTTTTTGTTTTCCATAACTTGTAGACGATTGTTTAACAACACTAGTGATTTTACTCTTTCCTTTATTGGCAACCTTCGGTGGTAACATTAGCTTCTTACCATCAGCTTCAACAACATCATCGTCATTATCATCATCATTGCCTTTACAATCATCTTCTAATTGTCTAATCATCCTCTCTTCATGCTCTTTTTCTTTAGTACTATATGGATTGAAATCTGCTTCCATTTCTCTAACTCTCCTTTTCTTTTCAACATTCCTCTGAAGATTCAGAAGCATTTGATGATGAACATCCGGAGGACATTTGCGGCATTGTTCCACTTCTCCTTTAGTTCCAGCTAAATGTTGCTTGAATCGATTAATGCCTCCACCCGCAAAAACTTTGGCACAATATAAGCACACTAACTTGGTTTTCTTACATCCCACACTAAGTTCAGGAGCTTCTCTGCAATGACCCCATGCCAAATCTATTTTTCCTCTTATACCACATGATGTTGATATGGAAATTGAAGGTTCAGATGATTGAGTAGTTGAAGGAGTGCTATTTGAAGTGCTACCATGTTGAGAAGCCATTTTACAAACCTATAGTAAATCAAATCAAACTAACATGATGAATAAAAGGTTGCATATATTGGAAGTGGTACTTGCAATATGCAATGCATATGAAAAAACTTGAATTAGTAATGTGACAGCATATTTCAGAAGAAAGGATGCATTGATCATGTTCAATTAATAATTCGGATTTAAGGATAATAGTTCCAGAACAATTAATCTATCACATGATGTATAACTAGACACACCAAACATTATTGATGAACAATAATTTAGAACAGGAACTAGAAGCAATTATTTAACATGGTGTTAGATCAGGAAGTGTTACATTCGGACCATATTATTGTGATTAATTGGCTAATCAATAATCATATCATAAAAGACAAAAACCAAATCAACATGAATGAGAAATAGTGAGCACAACTGTTTTGCAAAGAAACAAGAGCTTACTGTGCTGGCTCTGGCTTACTCTCTCAAGTCTCAACTATTTCTCTACAAATAATTAGCATATGCTTTCAGCCACAGGACATACTTAGAATAATTAATTTATGAAATTAAATGATAAATAATTAATTTATACCTAATTGTTTGTTGGATTTACGCCATTAATCAGCTGCTAAAAATCAAAATTAGATGAAGATGCTAAACAATAAATAACAACATAAAATAGTACACAGCCTAAGAAATAAAATGAAGGAAAGAAATGTTTGAGAATGGAAAATAAAGTTCCTTCCCTTTCCTTCTATGGATATTGAGGAAAATAAATAATTTTTCAAGTTCATGCATAAAGAGTTTAAATTGGAAGCTTACTTCATGATCCAAGTTCTTTTTAAGTTTGTTTTTAGTCCTTTCCCTTATTTTTCCGTAAATCAAAGACAGGGATGTGGTTCTGCATGCCTTCCAGGCACCATATTAGTGTGAGGCATTGATGCCCATCTTAATGTCATTCTGTGTACATACAAGTATAATATATTCTAAGTACTTCTAATTATTTTTTTTCCTTTCTAGTTATCTTTTATTACAGCTTACCACTGGTTCTCCTTCTCTCTGTCTCTAACTCTCTCAACAAATTGATGTTAATGATTTCAGGCAGTAATAATATTAGTTTAATTATCTTTCTTTACAATTATTTAGTTAGTTTCTGGGAATAGAAATGGAAATCATTAACAGAAAAAAAAAAAAAGAAAAAGAATACCATTAACAAATTTGAAATAGCTCTTAAAAATTGAACCTTGTCCACTCAAACTTGAAAGGAACAATAGTTAACTTAATTTAGCAGCTGTAATATTGCAAAAAGATGAAGTACCTGGCAGTGGAATCTAGCTTCTCTTTCGTTTCGGACCACTGGTGCAGACTGCAACTTTCTACAAGATGATGACAAGATCCAGTAAAGGGATGGGCTAGAATATTCAAAGAAAAAAAAAAGAGAATCCAACAGAGCAACCAATAGAAGATACTAGCAGAAGAATATAATTTGATTGTTCGAACTTTGAACTGCAAAGAAAGAAATTAGGGTAAAAATTTAGCTTTCCTTTTGCTTTCCCAATTTTCCCGAGGTGAGTTAGTATATATAGTCCGGGTCCAGCCAGGTCACCCTGGTCAGGCCAGGTCACCCGGGTCAGACCGGGTTTGGCCAGTTTTTTCCTTGCACCGGTCTTTTATGCTGCCCGGACCGGTTCACCGAAAAAAATTAAAAGAATAAGGACTGAAATTGAAATATATATAAAAAAGAACAAACCTGCATTTTCAGGGGGTGAGAGAGAAAAGAAGGAAAAAAAAAGTCCACCAACAACAAACTATCTCACCACTATTGCAGTGTTATAAAACCCGGACAGGCCCTGGGTCGACCGGGTCCCGGGTCGACCCGCCGGGCCGGTCCGGGTTTTATAACACTACAATAGCGGTGAGATAGTTTGTTATCGGTGGACTTTTTTTTCCTTCTTTTCTCTCTCATCCCCCTAAAAATGCAGGTTTGTTCTTTTTTATATATATTTCAATTTTAGTCCTTATTCTTTTAATTTTAAATTTTAAATTTTTCTTTTTGGCCCCTTTGTAAAAGTTTTGTTTTGTTTTTTTATTTAGTCTTTCAATTCCAATTAGTCATATTTCATTATTTCTAGTTTGGTTCTTATTGCTTTAATTTCTGAATTTTTTTCTTTGTCTTTTTTATAAAAGTTTTATTTATTTTCAATTTATTCTTCAATTCTAATTTGTCATATTAATATTTTTTAATTTGGTCCTTCTTCTTTTAATTTCTATTTTTTTTTCTTTGGCCCTTTTATTAAGGTTTTGGTTGTTTTTAATTTCACCCTTTAATCCAAGTTTGTTGTTTTTTGTAATTTGTTTTCTAATTTACACATTATACTTTTGATTTATTTGTCCTTTATCTTTTTTTTTCCAGTTAAACCCTCCAATGAAAGGATTATTCTTGCTCTCTAATTGATTTTTTATCTTGATCTTCACCTTCATTTTTTTAAATCCTATTTGTTTTTTATTTTAGATAATGGTGTAATTGATTTTTTTCCTCGATTTTATCTTTTGACATTTGATTTGTTGGGAATTGGATTTTTTTATTTTTTTTTATGTATGGTGCTTCTGATCTAATTATTTGTATCACAAGTTTTAAAAGTTATCTATCGTGTAGTTTTCAAATCCGACTTAGAGGTTGACCTGTGGCAAGTTCTAGGTCACAAATCAGGTGTGTTGACCTAATCACCCTAATCTCTTTTTTAATATATATAAACATGTAGAAAGACATCATTTTGAAAAAAAAAAGTTATAAAAAAATATCAACAGGTTTTGACTAGGTTTTTTTTTATAGCTAATTGGGTTGCGTGTCATCCTGGTTTTTTACCCATGTCATATCGGGTCAATTATCCCCATATTTATATTGAAACCTGACCCAACCTAAACCATAAATCACCTAGGTCATTAGTCAAACCATTGGGTCAGGTCGGGTTTTAGAGCAGTGATCTATTGGGTTATCCCAATCTCATTATTTTGGCCATAGGTTCAGAAAGCTAATTCGGGGATGGCATCCTTTTTCTTTCACTTCTTTTATCATATATTATTTTTTTATTTTTATTTTTCATATATGGTGCTTCTGGTCTAATGATCTGTATCACATGTTTTAAAAGTTATCTATCATGTAGTTTTCAAACCCAACCCAACAAGGTAAAACATAGTTTTTTTTTTAAATGGAATTATTAAACTTAGAGGATTCTATGAGTTAGGTCGCGGGTTTGAAGAGTTAAGCCGCGAAACCTGGGTCAATCCAATATGTCACCATCTTAATATATATAAAAAAATATCATCTTAAATTTTTCTTTTATCAGTTATTCAGGTTGGTTATGAACCTGCCAAGTCATCTAGGTCACTTTAAGACAACTCTTATATGATTTAATTTGAAACTCGAACTATATAAAAAAATTAAGTTAGGAAGGTTTTAAAATTGACTTGCTGAAAAAAAAATTAATAATAATACCAAATAATTTCTCGTGGCCTATATATATCTAGTTTTTTAAACAGAAACAACATATTTGTATATTTTAAACATTTTTTATGGTATTTTAAAGAAAAAGGCAACATAAGCAGGCATTTTCTACAAAAATAGAAAACATCTTTTTGGCTTTAGAAAATGGCCCAGTCTGTTTCTATTATATATAATAAGGTGAGTTTCTAATATGTCTCTATATCTATATATCTAATTGTGTCAATTAAATCTCAAAATAAAAGATCATCTTTTATATATCCTCCCATCTCATTTACTCAAATTAACCAAAAAAAAAAAACCACATACCTTGCACATGATTTATTTTGATGTAAAACTGACTCTTATTTTGAATAGGGTAAATAACTTGTATGTCCTCGTATCTTAAAGGTGGAGTTTAGTAAATTCGTATTTGTGTAATTGTATCAATTATGCTCTTAATTTTAGTTAAGATATCCGAAATATGACAATTTAAATAAAAATTCAGAAATCATGTGAAATTCACTTCAAGAAATTCAGTATTAGTAAATGATTTATCACAATTTTAGTTAGTTTTTTTATATAAAAAAATATTATAATATCTTGAAAATATGAGACAAACATGTATTATTAGGATTTAAGATTTACTTTAAATATATTTGCCATATGTAAGAAAAAATAAATTATGTAATTGATTCTCATTTTGGGTTATTAAGAGGAGATTTTTTTAAAAATAAATAAACTTAAAGTACACTTAATATGCCTAATTTATTAATTTAAATAGCGTTTTATGGTAAAAAGACATATTTGAAGTTTGAATGAAAGGAGTATGTTCAAAAATCATATTACGAACGAAATCATGCCATTAATGAGGCATCAAAGATGTAATTTGTTGATCATGGCAAGCAATTTATATTTTGTATGATCTTATAGTCTATAGAATATCAACTTACCTTAAATTTTTACCACATATAAAGTTTCATATCTATTAAATAGTTTGATTATCTAATATTTTTCATTAAGAAAATATTTGTGACAAGAATATCCCTAAGACATCTAAAATATTTATAACTAAATACTTCATATAAAAATATTTGAGATTCTTTCAAAAGTTCATTTAAGATACCAAACACTTTTATGTTTGGTAAGTTAAGATATCTCAAATTCTAGAAAATTTCACATATCATAGAACACTAGATTGTCTGCAAACTCAATTTTCCACTAAAATAAGGAGAATTTAGATGACAAGGGTCTTTGGCATTGTGATTATTTTTAATTAGATGTATACCCTTATCTTTTAGGTTGTCTAATATACCCTTATTTTTACCAAATAATTACACATATTTTAAGTGGAACAGTACATGTTTTTGAACTTGAATCATCAATATATGTTTTTTGATTGTCATAACCTAATTTTTACTTTTTTTAGAAGAAAAAAATTGCATCAAAAGTTTTTATAAAATAATTAAAATAAAAAAAAGATGAAAAACACAATTAGGGATAAAATAAGTCAAATAATGAATTTTAAAAAAAAATCTAGGATTGGGCTAGAACAATTAGGAAAGGTTCCAGAATAATTTTAAGGAACGATTAGAGGTTTGGTTGAAAAACAATAAAGAACAGGGTTGAAATTGGGCCAATTTGCATGAATTAAAAGACCGAGGACCAAAATAAAATAAGTGAAAAAATTAGAGGTCTTGTCAATTCAATTAAAGGCTTAATTAAAGAAAAAGAATAAGATTTAGAGTTAATTTGACCAAGAATAAAAGAATTAAAGGACCAAGGACTAAAACGAAAGGGCGCTGAAATTAAAAGGGTCATATTATTTCTATCAAGGATATAATTAAAAGGAAATTTATGATTAAGGGTCAATTTGGCCAAAATTGCATGAATTACAAAACCAAGAGTACATTGTAAAAAGCGTAAAATGTCAGGATCAAATCAAGTGGGATTGAAGGGCGAAATTGAAAAGATTTAAAGGAAAAGGTTCAATTGTGGGATGAATTGAAAATTTACATAAACCAAGGACTAAAACAAAAAATCACTAAAAATCCAAGACCAAATCAAATTATCTAAAATGACATTGTTTTGTTCCTAATCCAAAACCCTAAAATTACCCCAAGACATAAATGACATCATCTTCTTTAAATGAAATAGAAACGACGTTGTTTTGGAGACAACAACAATGCCTTCCTTTTCTTCTTCAAACCAAAAAGTACAAAAGTGTGGGTGGGGAACCAACTTTAAAGCCTTTATTCGCATTGATTTCTTACCTATAGAAGACAAAGAACACACATATTCTCACCCATGACTTGTTACCTACAATTTCGAGCCAAAACCAATATGTTTTTAGCCCTTAAACTGCTAATAATACACACCATAACCATTGCCTAAACCATTCCAAAATATGCAAAGCATAAGGATATTTAGGTACTCTACTTGGTCAGCTTGCAACACGACTGAGAAGAAACAAAAATTTAAAGGAACAATTGTGATGACTTCATCAAAATCAAGAGTGTTGATCTTATCATCACAAAGACCCAGGGGCTCCTATTTTCATTTATAAAAAGGCTTCTCAGAACTCCTACTAGACTAGTAACAAAAAGGCAAAAGAGTGGAAAAAATAGGAAGAAAGAAAAAGAAAGAGAGAAAAAAAAAGAAAGAGAAAGAGAGAGAGAGAATCCTAGGAAATAGTAGAGACTCTAGAAGGCATTAATAACATTAAAAAATAGTTGCAACATTTGGTTTTCTAAGCATACCCGAGGAACACTAGCAGCAACAACCATAATAACATCAGGTGAGTTTTTTAGCTTTTTCTTTGTGCTAAATGTCTATCATTTGGTCATTTCATGGTTGTTATGTGTTAGTGTAATTCGATTTAATAAATTTTGAAGATATGAAATACAAAAAAATTAGTTATCTATGGTAAAAAAATCAACCAAAATGAACATTTGTTGGAAGATTGTTCCATGGTTGTGTTTTTATTATTCTTAGTTCATGTTTTATATTAATATAGGCAAAAGAAATCTAGTTAGGAACAAACAATCATAAAAATAAAAGATCCTTACATTTTGATTTTTTTTTTTTATGAAAACCATTCAAAAGATGTGTTTTAGGTTTTGTTACGTGGTTTGAACTAGGTTTTGTCATTAGGGTTAGCAATGACGACCTCTCCATACTTTTTATTGCTATAAAAATTAAGAAACAAGGTGTATTAAGGTTCATACTAAACCAAAGAACTCTTTTGGAAGCAATGTATGGTTTTTAAATGGTGAAAATTGATCCCATTCAAGCATGAAATGTTGTTACATGGCATGGAAAGTTTCTTCTTTTTTTTTTAATTGGTTTGGACATGAAATGTTAGGTGTGGGGATGTTACTTGAATCATAAAGATGTTGATTTCCTAGGTTCTCATCTATTTTGTGGTTAGAAGGCATGTGTGTCCTTCGATTTGGAGAACATGACAATTTAGGGTTCTTCCAATCTAGGGTTTTTATAATCTAATTTAAGTTACTTAACTTGAAAATAATGTTTTAGCAACTTAAAGTTTAATTCTTTAAAGTTTCTTTGTGCTTTAATTTTAATGTTGTTTTCTTTGCTTAGTTTGTTAGAGTTTAGGCTAAGTATCCTTTAGTATAGTAAATGTGAAAATCATGAGCTAAATGCATGTTTTTTTTTCTTAAATACATGAATAAATAACAAGAGGCTTGAAACCTTTTATTTTAGAGTTTAAATTTGTTTATTGAGAATTTGTTGATTAAAAAATTAGCTTATTTAAATATTTGTGTTTTTAGGTTATTTGTGTTTTTAGGTTAATCTTAATCGAAATTGAAATTAAATATTTTGTTTAAAAGAAACAAATCAAAATTTTTTCTTCAAATCTATGAAATCTTGTATTTTTAGAGATTAACATCAAAAAAATTTCATCCAAGTCCAAATAGAAAAAAAAATTTCTATTATTTTTAGTGATTAATGTGAAAAACTTTTGTCCAAGTCAAAAAATCGATGAAATCTTCTATGTTTAGGGATTGATATCGCAATTTTTTGTCTAAGTCCAAAAATCTATAAAATCTCCTATTTTTATGGATTAATGTCAATATTTTCATTAAATTTTCTAAATTGATGAAATCTTCTATTTTTAGGGAATAATATCATTTAAAAAAAATTCTAAAATTGATGAAATCTCATATTGTTAGAGATTAACATTAAGATATTTTTTAAAATTAAAAAAAAATCAATGAAATCTTCTATTTTGTAGATTAACCTCAAAAGTTTTTGTTAAAATTTCAAAATTGATGAAATCTCCTACTTTTAGAGATTAACTTAAAGATTTTCATTGAAATTCAAAAAAAATTGATGAAATCTCCTATTTTAAGGATCAATGTCAAAGTTTTCATTAAAAGAAAAAAATAGATTAATTCTTCTATTTTTAGGGACTAACACCAAATTTCTCGACAATCTTTCAACATTTCTTTTAAAAATATATATCATAAAATAAAAAATAAATAGGCTCAAAAATAGATTTATACAATTAATAGCTTTTAAAGTAAATTTTGAAGAAAACATATAGCGAAGGTAATCTTTTATTTGAAATTATACAATAAGAGTGACATTGATTTTTCTTAAACATAACAAACCCAATATTTGATTCTCTAAAACAAGTATCTATTTTAGAATTTCTAGTTTTCTTTAATTTCTAGATGACAAGTCTATTATTTTTAGTTTTTATTTAATTTTAGAAAATTTTGTATTCATCACGATGTGACATTGAAGAATTTAATTCAATACCAAAATAATTAATATATTATGTACGTTATGTAATTTTTTTATAGATATATTATTTTATTCAATAATTATGATTTTATAAAATTAAACTCATTGTGGGATTTATTTCAATATATTAGTTTTAAAAATCAAGTAATATAAGTATTTATATTAAAAAATAAACATCTTATTTTCAAATTAAATATTTTAATTTTTTTAAAAAAATGTTTGCATTTATCATGAAATTCTCAAGAATAAATAAAAAAAATAAAGACATTTACTTAGACCTTTTGTTTTCAACTAAACACAAATATGACCTTTTCAGCTATTACATTACTAACAGTTATATTCTTGACAATCACAGTCTAAACAGATATTTAAGAATCTGCATATTAAACATTTCCTATATAGTATGTTTGGTTTGCTAAAAATTATAGATTTTTCATAAATTTAATATTCTTTGAGACATCCCACAAACCAATAAATGTAATTTCCTTATAAAATGAGAAAAATAAGAATAAAATGATTAAAATATCTTCATTTTTCATATTAAATGAATTAACATATCCTTACTTTTTTCTAATAATAAAAAAAGTGTTGTAGACTTAATAAAAAAAAATATTAATGTAATATGCATCTTCTTATGGGCATAATTACTTGAAAAAAAAACATCATATTGTTAAATTAAATATTTTAAGTTCTAGGAGTAAAATAATAGTTTGATTAAATTCCTCATGAAGTAGCATGTATAAATCAAACATAATAAAAACACATTATCAGAAAATTTTATTTTTAACTACATACAAATATCTTATTCCCAACATTTATATATATTTTAGAAGAATATTTAAGAATATGCATATCATTAATCCCCAACAATTATATATAATAGGGGGAGCAACATCTGTAACTTTGATTTTGGGGAGACTATTTTGTAAAAATACCCTACAAAGTTTCATATGTTAAGGGGGATTTTTCTATTTTTTTTCAAATTTTATTTACCAGCCTCTAAATTCATTCCACTACTTTTATAAGTTGCTTCTCTGTAGCAAATGGAAGTATATTTCATTTGTGGTTAGCCTTTTCAATTATAATATCTCATGAGCTAAAACAAACTCAATTTAAAATAAAATCCAAGGTAATAATACACAACACTAGAATAAATAAATAAAACCATCATAAAATAAATTTTTCTTGCTTGAAATCCCCATGCATGACAAAAACCCCCTTGCTTTTCTTGAAGGCTTTGCCAAAACTTTATGCTTCAAATTAGGTATGAAACTTTGTTTTAATTGCCAAAATTTTCTCTTTAAATTACCTCCTCCTAGTCTCCTTAGTGTGTTAGAAAATCCTGTAAAAAAAAAAAAAAACAACAAAAGAATCTCAAGCCTCTTTGTCACCATATACATTTCATAATAGATATGGAATTCTTGGAAACCTTGCATAATATTTGTTGCCATAAATATCTACTTGTTTGACAAGGAGTCCTTATAGAATAGTTAATCCAATAGTTGTCACACAAGTTTCCAAGAGCATTAAGGAATTCTTGTATTGACTAGAATCTATAGTATACAAGGAAACAATGTTTCTTCAATTTTCGTATATTCTCAATAAACTTTAGTTCTGACTTCAAATGCATCGTTCTTTTTAGTCCAAATGAATTAACAGGTCTATCACATATCGCCTAAATAGTATGGATGTATACTTCCCAATCCAATTGATATATTAACAAAATTCTTTTTTTAACACTAAATATAGTTCAAACAGTAGACAAAGGTCTAGATAGATAGATTTGATAGTATCTATCCAGTAACTTTGATCTTATAAAATAATCTCTCACCACATTCCAATTGAATTGAAATTTTAACCCAAATAAAAAACATGTTCAGAAATGGCTGTAAAAATTTTATATCCCAATCTGATGATCAAATTAAAAGTTATGCCTAATAATATAAAACTAGATAATACAAAAGTTTTCGTTAAAATCCAAATCTGACAATGCCTATCTATTATAACAATATGTAAAATAAGAGTAAATAAATCTTCATCAACTAATCAATATACAGTAATTAAATGCAAGCACTTCTCATATATTCTATGATAAAGATACATGTATTATTTATGTGTTACTAAATTTAAATATTAACTAAAAATACTTTATCATCTATTAAAAATAAATACATACACAAAGATTTTTTTTCAACCTAAAAGCGATACAAATTAATATAATTAGAATGATTATGATAACACAAAATTGATATAATTCAAATTGGATCACTCCTCAATTGCACCACCAAGTCGGTATTTGATATTGTAGTGCAAAATACT
The DNA here is from genome assembly GCA_015852605.2 of Populus deltoides. Classification (NCBI taxonomy): domain Eukaryota; kingdom Viridiplantae; phylum Streptophyta; class Magnoliopsida; order Malpighiales; family Salicaceae; genus Populus; species Populus deltoides. The sequence continues at coordinate 15,857,908 of CM027572.2, read as the reverse complement.
TTTTACAAGTGCTTTTTGTTTGAAATGTATTAAAATAATTGTTTTTTATTTTATTTTTATTTTAGAAAATTTTTATTTTAGACATCAACACATTAAAACTATTAGGAAATACTAAAAAAAAATAATTTAATATTTTTTAAGTTAAATACACTTCCCAAATACAATTTTTAATGCAATAGCAAATACACACTACTTCAGGCACAAAAATACAAGCATGTCATATAAATCAAATTATATAGTGTTGAATTTGGTGTTTAACATGATATCTTGTTAATAAATAATTTTCTTACATTTTATAATGGTACAACAATAAAAAATTTTTCAATTCATGACAAATGACAAATAATAACAATTTTTTTTTTATAAGTACTAAGAGCAGCTTTAACCCAAGTGCTAAATGGAGAGCCAAAAAAAAAAAAAAATAATATTTTAACTTTTCTTTATTTGTTTTTTATGCTCCAAAAAAAAACTAAACAAAATGATATTTTAGCATTTCTCTTGCAAAAATGCTAAAACACATTCATTGCAGTAGTGTTTTCTTTTTTAGTAGTTTTTTTTCTCCTTTTATTTTTTTAAATTTATGTTTTTTCAGATTGTTTTTAATGAAATTATTTTAGTCTCATGATCCATGTCATGGGTTTGACGAGTTCATTTAGGTTGACTCACATTGTTTGTTTTTGTTTTTTTTAATTGAATTATTTTTAATTTCATCCTTTAATATTGAATTGATTGATAAGTTGTTTTTAAACTCTCTAAGTCGACCAAGTTATATCGGGTTGTTAAAATAGTTGTGTATCAAATATATTAAAATACGACTCTCTTAAATGATTTTTTACCATTATATAAACAAAAAAAACTATATTTATACTATTTAAAAAACCATATTATAAATTTAACTCCTTTAAATAATATTTTCTACTGGAGATGCTGTAATAACATTAGAATAGTTTTAGTCATGATACTCCATACGGCAGAACATAGCTAGCTACTCCAGACTGTTCTATCATTACTTTTGAATTTCCCTCCCAATGTTAGGATAGACAAGTTGGTTCACTCCATCAACATCACCTGCTACTGATAATAATTGTGCATGATGATGATCTCTTTCGGTTGAAGGTTTCACAGTCAAGGGATCAAAAATCAAGATCTTCATTCAAATTTAAAAATCAAAATTTTTAATTCACTTAATGATGATTTAGGTATTATTGAGGTAATGTTTGGGAACGCGGCTGCGGTTGTATTTTTTAAAAATTAAATTTTTTTTTATTAAAATTTAATATGATTTATACGTTTTGGATCGTTTTGATGTATTAATATTAAAAATAATTTTTAAAAAATAAAAAAAATATTATTAACATATATTTTAACATAAAAAATTATTTAAAAAACACCCCAACGCACTGCCAAACACGCTATCCTCACTCCTCACTCCTCACTCCTCACTCTCAAACTTTCTACCACAAACTGTCAACTTTCAACACCCCGGTAACTGCTAATTTATGGAAAATAATTTTAATATCCCAAGAATCAGGAAATTATTTAATGGAGGCATTAAACCTTTCTCCTACCCTCTTATTCTCTCTCTTCTTAAGGCCATCAGTGTCCTTATTTGCCAAAAAGGATTCCAAATCTACAATAGTCAAAACCCCATTTGCAGAACGGAACTCCCTTTTGATTTTGAGTAATCAAACTGAAAGACTTGTGCCGTTTCTGGTTTTGTAGTTGGATCATATTTTTTAAAATTTTTGATTGTTTTTAATTTTAAATTAACTTTTTTAAGGTTTTTAAAGTTTTGATGTATATTAAAAATAAATTTTAAAAAATAAAAAAATATTATTTAAAAATATTTTTCAACAAAAATAATCTTAAAAAAAAACTCCTACCATACTACTTTCGAGAATCAATTGCAGAGATACTGAGCCACAAATCATAGAAGAAACATCTTCTCCTAACCCTGCAGAGAAAGAGAAGGTATCAGCTTTTCTTTTTTCCTCATTCTTTTGGAATTGAGAGAACCTATTAAAAGCATCCCTTTAATGGGCTTTCTACCTTTTGTGCGTCTTCGATGAACTTTCTTTCTGTAGAGAGGAGAGAGTGAGAGAAAGAGGGTATCTTGCATTTTTGGTTTAGGTGGGGAGTGAGAGAGGGAGGCAAAATATACTCAAAACGGATTTTGAAAAAGAAATGCTTTAAGGTGAATTGATTCACGGGATGGTCAGTGGGCATACTTACTTCACGTTGCTCCAGAAATTCATAGAGAGATGTATACTTTCTACTGAAAGAAAATGAGAAGAGAAATTTTTTTTAAAGAGATAGGCTTGTTTTTTTCCTTAAAAAAATTATTTTATAGTTTTTTTCTTTTTTTTTTGAATTTGAGAAGGTAAGTAGATTTTACCTCATGTCTCCAATCTTTGATGTTTATTTATAATATACTCCTGCCTTTGTAACAAAAATTATTATTGTTGAAGTTTTCACTTGTTATGCTTTTCTGTCTTCTAATCCTTGTTTGTGTATTCCTAATGAGTATTTGAACATTTTTTTAACGTTTGTTTGAATCTGCATCTCTGTTTCTTTCTGTGACCTCCTTTTGTCTTGTAATACAGTTTTTCACGAGGTTGTGTCAGATTTTCTTTTCAAAAAACCTAATCTTTATCTATTTATTTTATGTTTTTTCTTATACTGCTCCCACACTGTTCTCTTCACTTCTCTGCTTGCAACCTGTAAAGATTCTAAAGATCTTGCAGTTCTTGATATTCTATACTCTATAAACACCCCTCATGGGCTCTTGTTTTCAGTTTTTGAAACACACATTTTGTTCTTCAGGACCCCTCTTATACAAATATTCCTGTCATACCTCTTTTTTTCCTGTCCATTTCTCACACTTCAAAATAGCCACAGGCCCCTAAAGTTCTTTGACACAGGTTTCTTAGTCCTAGTCTTTTCCACTTTAAACTGTTAAAAAAAGCGTAAACACACTCTTACTCCAAAGCGGTGCTGTTATATCAGAGCTTTAATACACAGGATTCTTGGCTACTTGTATCATTTCTCCATCTGTTTTGTCACTTCAAGTTGGTCTGTGAAAGAAATAGATAAGAGTTGACCATGGGCAGAGCTACAAGGTGGCTAAAGGGCTTATTGGGCATGAAGAAAGACAGAGATAAAGAAAGAGACGATGTTGCCACACCAATTTCAAGTGACAAGAAAGAGAAGAAAAGGTGGAGCTTTTCCAAATCAGGGAAGGACGACGCTCCAGCGACTCTTTCAGGGAACATGAAAGATGCTGCCTGGCCCAGTTCCTACCTTTCTGAGACGGAAAGAGAGCAGAACAAGCATGCAATTGCAGTGGCAGCAGCCACAGCTGCAGCAGCTGATGCTGCAGTGGCTGCAGCTCAGGCAGCGGTTGCCGTCGTGAGGCTCACCAGCCATGGCAGAGGCACAATGTTGGGTGGAGGGAAGGAGAAATGGGCTGCAGTAAAAATTCAAACTGTCTTTAGAGGCTACTTGGTAAGTGAATTCTTGAATTTTGATTTGTTGCATTTCAGGGGCTCAAAAATTCGAGTTTAAAAATTGGTTATCCGATCTGGCTATATCTGGTTTTTGCAGTTGCTGCAGAATTTTTTTCACGGTAATGAGAGAGATGTTTCTAGACTTTTTCAGTTTCTTACATTATTATGTCAATGGTACAATTTTTTTTCTTGGTTGATGCTTTTATCTCTACTCTTTGCTTCAAAGCTGTGAAACATGAGGGTAATGAAACAGTATATGTGCTCTTTGACATGGTTAAGATAAGTTGCTTTGACTGAATCTTGCTTTTCTCGATGCTGTCATAACCTAGAAGCTCCAATTCAAATGCTACGCAAAATGACACTATCAATTTCTTTTGTTAAAAATAAAATAAAATTCATGTTAACATAGCAATGAAGATAGCTTTAGATTTAATCAACGGTGGTGCTAAACTATACTTTCCTTAAATTGTACATTTGTCCTACCATCATATGTTAAGACAGGTAGATACAATAGCTAATGGAACAGTGCATATGTTTTCTGGGGTAAATCAATATTCGTATGTTTTCCAAGTTTTCTTTTGACATGGCCATTGATTTTGCTTTTGTTCCTTTCATTCTTTCTGTTTGACCTATTTGAAATGGTCCACTCTCCAGAATCTGAAATTTGAATTATAAACTATGCCTTTATGGTTGAACTGTTGATTGCAAATTCTTTTACCTTTTCTAATTGATGTGAGAGTAATTGTTTTGGAAATTCATCGCAATGTGTTTTTATGGATTAATTGCTTCTAATGAGTTTATTTTTTATTTAATTTCTCAGGCCCGAAAAGCTCTTCGCGCATTGAAAGGGCTGGTTAAGCTACAAGCTGTTGTGAGGGGCTATTTAGTCCGAAAACGGGCTGCTGCAACTCTTCATAGTATGCAAGCTCTCATAAGAGCTCAAAATTCTGTTCTATCTCAACATGCTCGTCGTTGGTTGAACAAAGAGAATAGATTTTCTGAACACAGGCCACGAAAATCCTTGGTAAGAACCATATTTTCATTCTTGTATAGGCTGTCCCGTTTCTTATTGTGGTGAATTTTTTTTTGACAATTTCTTTGTGGGTTCCAGGAGAGGTTTGATGATATGAGAAGTGAATTTCACAGCAAGAGGCTATCCACATCTTATGACACGACTGTATTTGATGAAAGCCCTAAGATAGTTGAAATTGACACCTACAAGCCAAGATCAAGATCTCGTAGGATTAATATTGCACTATCAGAATGTGGTGAAGAACTTCCCTACCAGGCTATCTCGTCACCTCTTCCTTGTCCTACACCAGCTAGAATCTCCATCCCTGAGTGCAAACATTATCAAGATCTTGAGTGGTACTTCACTGGCGAGGAATGTAGGTTCTCCACTGCACACAGTACTCCAAGATTTGCAAACTCTGCCCGGTGCAATGCCCCTGCCACACCAGCAAGGAGCATTTGCGGAGATGCCTACTTTAAGCCTTATTCGAACTTCCATAATTACATGGCAAACACGCAATCCTTTAAGGCCAAATTGAGGTCTCATAGTGCGCCAAAACAAAGGCCGGATCCAGGATCAAAGAAGAGGCTTTCACTCAATGAAATAATGGCTTCCAGAAATAGCATAAGCGGCGTCAGAATGCAGCGGTCATGCACCAAAGTTGATGAAGATTTGGTCATCGAGGAATTGGTTAGTGAAGAGGGGCGTTCTTATCCGAAGTGATATTTAAAAAGGCTTGACTGTGAGAAGAATGTGGAGGTTGTAGTACCAACACTTCTTTCTTCTCGAAGCTTTTCGCTTCAGCTAAATGCTGACAAGCAATAGCGAGCATAGAACAAAGAATGCTTTGTGTAAATTCTTTACAACAGTTATGGGTGATCATGTTGCCTAATCAATGAAATGAGAAAGTTTTTTCCTTTTCTTTTAGCTTAAGCAATGAAAGTTAGGTTGTCAATAGCTTAACTTTAGTCTTGTTTTACAGAGATAGTGTTTGATTTTTATCTTGCAATTTCTCTGCTCCATCTTCTGAATACAATGACAATAAATAATTTACTAGCCTGGTTTCCCTGAAGATTCCTTGTAGTTTGCTACTAATCAAAATTAATTATTTTGGAGTTATGTGGGTATGTTCTGGCGCAGGTGATAAATTACGAAATTGTTTAGCTCCAAAATTTGAAAACTTGAAGGTGCCGTCCAGTTCTTGGTAGCTTGCTATGTTGACAATTCATGTCGAAATTTTTAGATGGCACTATTCTTACTACTATTATTATTATTCTCACTCCATAATTTAATGAAATGATTAGATTAATTATCTTTATTCTTTATGCTTTCTTTAAATTTACGTTTAAGCACACTTATAAATAAATAAAATTCATTTTATAACAAAAAAAATAAAGTATTAGACTTAAAATTGTATACCAGATTTTACCTTATAGATTAAGTTTTTATTTTTTTTATATAATTAATTATCAAATATGCAATTAAATCTTATCTCATTGTTATATAAATAATTATATAAAATGTTCCAGATTTATTATAGTATATAAAAAATAATTGATCCTATGTGAATTTTGTTTAGTTTAATCCCTTAATTCAAATTATGATACAACCTTGTTTTTTTGTCTAATTAAAATTTTTTCAATAAATTACAAAAACATCCCTTAAATAATATCAAGACATCATTTCAAATTTGCAATTTGATTAAAAAGTAAGATATTTAATGCATTCAACAATGCTATCGATTAAAAATAATTTTAATTAAATCTATAATAAATTAAATCTTATATAATACTCGAATTGAAAACGGATAAATAAATAAAGGATGCAAACTCAAAAATAATATTTGGATGATTTATTGGGTACAAATGTCTTTACTTCTATGAAACCATCATTTAAAATTTAATTCTTATAAATATAATATGTTTCAATTCTATTTTTCAAAAACAAATTTTGTTCAATTTAAATATAAAACAAATTATACAAACGACTCTACAACAACACAATGATATATTTGTTAGTTCATTAACAAACAAAGATGATAAAAGTATTGATAGACATAGTTTCTATTTGATGTTGATTTATTTTTGAAGTAAAATAGTTAAAGTTGTTTTCCAAAACTTTGTATATAAGAAGAAGATTAGACAAGTGGGCCTATTTGTTTAGTTTATAAACATGCAAACATTACAAAAGCTAGTATGCTGACTAAATAAATATATAAAGTTGCAAAAAAATATAAGAAAAACAACTATAACATGCAAACTAAACAAGTATTGAAATTAAACTTAAACAAAACTACTTTAGAGTACTTACTTGTTGAATTCCTTAGAAGATATCCAATATGAAATTTTATTGTTTTTAAGGATTAATGTTTATCCTTAAGGCTTTATTACTACTCACCTGGTATAAAAGACTTTCTTCAGTAAGCCTCCCAAGATTCTAACAACTCCTTGTTTGAGTGTACTCTTAAATAAGGTTGAATGAACTCAAATAAATAATACTTAATATCTCTCTATAAAGACCGAACATAAGCTTTAGAGTAAAACAAAAGGAATAAAAGAACAAACCTTAGGAAAAACAACAACAAAGAGAGAAAAGAACTTAAGAATTTCTTCCATCCCTTTCCACCCAACAAGACTCCTATTTATAAAAACCAAAACATTAATACTCGTAATTCATGAATCTTTATAATTCATGGATGTTTATTAATTATGATGAATGTTCATAGTTATAGTTCATGAATAAAATTATTCATGAACTCATTCATTCATTTCATTTAATTAATGTATTGGTTTATGTACAAGATATTTTAGGGACTTGAAAGAAATTATTGATAAAACAAGGACTTGATAGTAAAATATTTTTTTCATTAACCAAACTCAAGCCCAAGCTCATGGAACAATACAAACTATTTGGGTTTGAAGTTTTTGTTATCCAAAGGTTCATTAAGAACACTTTCTTATTCACCTTTATTTTTTTAAAACATGTTAATATTTGATGTTAAAGTACTCATGTTGGATCACAAAATGAAATATGGTTTTAACTTCAAATGTGAGTGGACCTCACATATAATTTGGCCTCATTACATATTTTATAAATAAATTCCAACAATCCCCTATATGAATGGAACCAATATGAAGACTCCAATAATTCGTAAAGAGATATTGATTTGGTAGATCACTACATAAAAAAGATAACTTTTAGCTTTGAATCTTTCTTAATGAAATACTATCGGATTTACTCTCTAAACAGTGAATGTGATGTCTTAAACTATTTAGCTTTTTGTGTAAACCAAGACAATAGTACTTATATAACTCTCCACTCAAAGTTTCCTTTAGTTCTTGTTGCGATGTCGTGGTCGCACAAATTAATTACCCTAGTTTAAAACACAATACATAAGATAATATAGAGCAAGCAAGGGATCGATCCTACGAGGAAGGTTCAAGTCAGATTTTTATGCTAGATGATATGCAACTTAGGGGGGTTTGGGACGTTATGTTTACTGGTAGAATTCAGTTGTCATCTGTGAAAAATCATATCTCCCTCATATGACATCTTTTTTGGATGAAATTTGGAGCGTTGATAGGCCTTTGAGTCACCTTTCTAGATGAGGGGGAGTACCTTAGCAGCTCCATACGAAAGTACATTCTTCTCACATTGCTAGCACTGGTTTAGGCCAATATAGAATATCATTAAAGAAATTCTAGAGTCCTCTAGCTTCCTCCCTAGCTTTATCATGAGCAATAAACTCTAATTTTATCATGGATCTTGTGATACACGTTTATTTAAAGGATTTTCATGACACAGCTGCTCCACAAAGTATGAAGATATACCCACTAGTGGATTTAAAATCATTAGCATTGAATATCCAATTGACATCACTATACCTTTCTAGTGTTACCGGGTAACCAATATAGTATAACCCGTAGTCCAAGTTGTACTTCAAATATTGAAGTACCCTTTTTATTGCTCTCTAATGATCTATATTGGATTATTGGTAAATTTACTTAGTTTTTTAATTGAGTAAGCAATATGAGGCCTTGTTCAGTTCATAACATACATTAAACTTCTAATAACTCAAGAACATTTTAATTAGTTTATTCATTTACCTCTATTCTTAGATAGATGTACACTTATGTCAATTGGTGTTCTGACAATGCTATTGTCACTGGATTAGTACTTAAAAGTGTATTTTTATCAATGCTTTATATCTTCATTTTGCACTTGAAGTATCAATAACTCCTTAACTAAAGTATATTTTATTATAACAAGTCTGATACCATAAGATACATTTAATTTATGGTAAATGTTCATCTTAAATGCAGGTCTATCACATAAATAAAATGATTGATTGATGAGTTTAAATACTGAAATTTAAAGGACAAAGAGAGGGCCAAAGATCAAGATCATGCTTAGTTAACTTATATCTTATTTATGTTCTTATCTTGTTTATTTATATTTCTCTTCTTCATTATGTTTAGCTAAGTTTATTATGTCAAGGTGAAAAGGTTACGCTAATGGTGTAAGAATAAGTATAGTATAAACTCAACATGGACTTTAATGTTTAATACTAACATATTTTATATTTGTTATCTTGTTCACTTTTAATACTTTGCTTGTTAAATGGTTATCACTTTTAAAAATTTGTAGAAGAGTTTCTTAATATAATGAGATTGAGACAATATCAATCCATTAGATGTCCTAGAAATTTGTATTTCTAGTATGACATCTGCAACACCCAAATCTTTCATGTCAAACTTTTTATTTAACATTTTCTTCATGAACTTGATCATGTGATCGTTGTTATCCAAAATTAGCATATCATCAACATATAATGATATAACCTTTATTTGTGTTTGATTTACTTATGGGAGGAAGATTTAGTAGCTCCCATATATGACTATTCATAATAGAATTTATTTCACTATCGACTACTTCTTTTCAATAGAAAACTTCAGGACATGACATTGCCTCATAATATGTCTATGGTTTATTTTATAACAACTATATTAGAAAATCAAGATCACATGTATTGATCTTTTTTACCCTTGTACTCCTTCCCATATCAATTTCATCAACTTCCAATTGATGATGACTACTTGAACTAGTCTCAATCGTTTTTTGAAATGAATGATTTTCATGTACTTTTTTAAATGGAAACATATTTTCAAAAAATATAGCACTTTTTGATTCCATGATAGTATTAGGATGAATATCCTGAATACTTGATTTGTATTCAAGAAATTGATATCCACCACAATTAAGTTCATCCTAATGTCAGCCACATGAAGTACATTATTGAGGGTTATAAGTTTTTTGGAAGTCATTTTAATAATGCCCTTCCTAACACCTAATACCTTGAAGATTGATGAATTCTCCATATACAAGTGTTCACCATTCATCTCTTTATAAGTAGAGAACTTCCTTTTCTTGGCACATATAGTTTTTATTGTACTAGTGTCAACCAACCATTACTCAAGATTGTTTTTTTTTTTTAAATTAAATAAGTTTGACTTAAAAATAACAAACTTGTTCATTTTCAAAACTTTATTAGTGAGTGATCAACCTCATTGATATTTACTTCAACAATCATTCCTTTTATTGGGTTACTTTTTTTAGCTTTATTTTGTTTACTATGATTTGTTCAACTATCACCATTTTACTTATGAACTGTACCGTATACAAATATATTATCTTGTGAATAATACTTTAATTAAGTAAGTTTTCAGGAAAGAGTGGAGGGGTTACAAATTATCTCATTTAAAATTCAATCTTCTTAAACAAAACTTCCTAAACTGTATTAATTTACTGCACTAATTGTCTATACATGTAAATAGTAATATATATTAACGAAATCAATCATATAACTTTGATGTCATTGTTAGAGAGTATACATTTATTTCTCTAAAAAAAAAAAAACTAACTATAAACATTTTCATACCAACAACTTCATTCTTAACCCTTTTCCCAAAGCTTTCTAAAGTGCTTTTGCACTTTTGATTGAACTATAAACATCATATAATGCAATCCATTCAAGATATAGTTCTTGTACATGAAATCATTATGATTCTAAACTTTAATATCTTTCCTAAAATTGAAATCATATTCATCATCTAATCATTTTGGCACATTATTATATAAGAATTTGGTAAAGTTCAAGGTGGTCACTTAAAATAAATTTTTATATTGACACCTTTTAAAGTTCAACATATTGAAATTTTCAAATCTCTCACCATGTACCATAGAAGATGATGGTGAAATCCTCACTACCAAAATAGTAGTTGCCAAAGCAATATTTGTAGGTTCTCACCATATATCATAAAAAGGTGATGGGGGAATTCTAACTACGAAAGTAGTAATTGCTGAAGTAACGTTGATTAGAACTATCAATACTTGAGATAACATCACAATAAATATAAATTTTGTAAAACAATAGCCAATGATATTTATAAATAAATATTTTAGCTCGACAACAAGCTAATAATAAAACTTGTGATAAAACAACAAAAGTATGAAACTATGCTAGATAAAATCAAACGCTTCTGTTTATTTTAATTCATAAAGGTATCAATTTAAACATGCATTATATCAAAATAATATGTTTAACAAGATAGCATGATCATATCAACAGGTTTGCAGAACATGTATAAACTTAAAATAGTCTTTTTAAAAGATAAGTTCTAAAAGATATTGGAAATGCATCAAAGCAAACATAAAGTTTTTCAAGACTAGCTAAAACAAATAACAAGCATGAAAAAACCATGAATAAAAGTAAAAAATATATGTATAACTAAACAAACAACATGCAAGCATAAAACCTTAATATTGTTGTCTAAAACTTCATATGTAAAAAGAAGATTAGAAAAATAAGCCTATTTGTTTAGTTTATAATCATGCAAACATTATAAAAGCAAGCATGTATACTAGACAAATATATAAACTTGTAAAAAAATATAGGAAAGACAATCCTAGCATGCAAACTAAACAAGTATTAAATTAAACTTAAACTAAATTAGTTTAGAGTACTTACTTGTTAAAATCCTTAGAAGATATCTACTCTGAAATTTTCTTGTTATCAAGGATTAATCATTTGTCCTTAAGATTTTATTACTCCTCAGCTGGTACAAAAATGACTTTTTTTCAATAAGCCTCCTAGGATTACAACAACTCTTCCTTGTTTAGGTGCATTCTTAAACAAGGTCCAACAACCTCAAAGAAATAATACTTAATATCTCTCTAAAAAGACAGAACTTTAGCTCTAGAGTAGAGCAAATGAATAGAAAACAAGACTTAGGAAAAACAACAACAATAAGAGAAAAGAACTCAAGAACTTATTCCATCCCTTTCCACCCATCCAAGGCTCCTATTTACAGGACTTGGAAACCAAAATATTCATACTCATAATCCATGAATGTTTATTATTTATGATGTATACTTGTAGTTCGTGAATTCTTTATAATTCTTAAATGTTCATAATTTATGAAACATATTCATAAGTATTTATCAAAATTCATGAATGTTCATAGTTCATGAATAATCATTCATGAATTCATTCATTCATTCATATCACTTAATTAATTTATTGGTTTATATATAAGACATTTTATGCACTTAAAAAAATTATTGATCAAATAAGGATTTAATAGCAAAATATTTTTTTCATTAACCAAACCCAAGCCCAAACTCATGAACCCACAAGCTATAGAATAATCCATAAACTATTTTAGGTTTGAAGCTTTCTATCCAAAGATCATTGAGAATAATTTCTTATTCATTTTCAATTTTTTTTTGTTAATATGTTAAAATTCCATGTAAAGTACTCATGTTGGATAAAAAAATACAACATAGTTTTAACCTCAAATATAAATAGACCTCATATATAATTTGACTTTAAAAGGCCCACTACATATTTTATAAACAAATTCCAACAACCTCAAAGAATAGAAAACAAGACTTAGGAAAAACAACAACAATAAGAGAAAAAAACTCAAGAACTTATTCCATCCCTTTCCATCCATCCAAGGCTCCTATTTACAGGACTTGGAAACCAAAATATTCATACTCATAATCCATGAATGTTTATTATTTATGATGAATACTTGTAGTTCGTGAATTCTTTATAATTCTTGAATGTTCATAATTTATGAAACATATTCATAAGTATTTATCAAAATTCATGAATGTTCATAGTTCATGAATAATCATTCATGAATTCATTCATTCATTCATATCACTTAATTAATTTATTGGTTTATATAAAAGACATTTTATACACTTAAAAAAATTATTGATCAAATAAGGATTTAATAGCAAAATATTTTTTTCATTAACCAAACCCAAGCCCAAACTCATGAACCCACAAGCTATAGAATAATCCATAAACTATTTTAGGTTTGAAGCTTTCTATCCAAAGATCATTGAGAATAATTTCTTATTCATTTTCAATTTTTTTTTGTTAATATGTTAAAATTCCATGTAAAGTACTCATGTTGGATAAAAAAATACAACATAGTTTTAACCTCAAATATAAATAGACCTCATATATAATTTGACTTTAAAAGGCCCACTACATATTTTATAAACAAATTCCAACAACCTCAAAGAATAGAAAACAAGACTTAGGAAAAACAACAACAATAAGAGAAAAAAACTCAAGAACTTATTCCATCCCTTTCCATCCATCCAAGGCTCCTATTTACAGGACTTGGAAACCAAAATATTCATACTCATAATCCATGAATGTTTATTATTTATGATGAATACTTGTAGTTCGTGAATTCTTTATAATTCTTGAATGTTCATAATTTATGAAACATATTCATAAGTATTTATCAAAATTCATGAATGTTCATAGTTCATGAATAATCATTCATGAATTCATTCATTCATTCATATCACTTAATTAATTTATTGGTTTATATAAAAGACATTTTATACACTTAAAAAAATTATTGATCAAATAAGGATTTAATAGCAAAATATTTTTTTCATTAACCAAACCCAAGCCCAAACTCATGAACCCACAAGCTATAGAATAATCAATAAACTATTTTAGGTTTGAAGCTTTCACTATCCAAAGATCATTGAGAATAATTTCTTATTCATTTTCAATTGTTTTATTTTGTTAATATGTTAAAATTCCATGTAAAGTACTCATGTTGGATAAAAAAATACAACATAGTTTTAACCTCAAATATAAATAGACCTCATATATAATTTGACTTTAAAAGGCCTACTACATATTTTATAAACAAATTCCAACAAAAGTTTCTTTTAGCATGTGAAATATGTTGAAAGAAAAATACAAAGGCACAAGCTTCTTGAAACAAAATTGATATTTTTCAACCAAAAAAATAAATAACTCAGTTTGAATCAAGGTTTCTTAAAAATTATAAGAAAGTTAATAGCACTAGCAAGATCTTATTATGTTATGGAAGTCAACTTAAGAAGATCAATGATAATCATGTATTGATTAATAAGATTATATAATTATATATTGTGATCTTTAGATTGTATTCTATTAGGAATGTGATATGATCCTAGAAAAGGTTGAACAAAGAAATTTGGATTCTAGCATAATTGTGCCTACTGTTTAGTTTTATTCTATCAACTATAACTCTCAATCCAACAATTGGCTCTGACTAAAATCTCATTAGATATTTCTAGACATATTGTTCTATATTGGGTTAAAATTTCAAGACAATCAGAGTTTGAAAAGGTATTACAATATAGGTCAGAAGGTTATGTATGAATTTTGTTATTTGTTGCCTTTTTAACTTGTGGACTTCTTATTTGGAAATTATTATTTTCCTAATAATACAAAGATATTTAGTAGCTTATTTTTTTGGGATTTTTGTAGTTCTACAATGAAACTAAGGGGCATGAGCTATTAGAAAGATTTCTATGCTTATTTAGGAGAGTTAAAGTTGGGGCTGATTTTTTCTATTGCACAGTTTTATGCTAATAAGTATAATTTTTTATTTGACAGTTGGATTGGGATTGAATTTTACCAAACATTTTCAGAGCTCTTGTTTTATATCTAATTAAAATTTCAGGTCAATTGAACATCAGGAAGTCCTTGCAATAAGGTTTAGAAGCTACCGTGCGAGATTTGAATTAGTTTCCTAATTGATTTATTATTATTTTTTTATTTTTTTAGAACTCTTTTATTATTTTTTAGACTTGTTTAGGACATTTTTTTTCTAATATAAATAAGGTTATTTAGCTTGTACTTAGGTTTTTTCTTTTCAAACATGATGTTTTGAATAAAGTTGTGTTTTGCATGATACAACATTTTTCTCTTTGTTGGGACAAAAAACAAATTTGACTTATCTAGGTATAAATGACCTTGTAGCATCTTCGTATATGTTGAGTTCTTGATTCTCTATAATCAATGGGTCTAAGTTCAATTTCCAATACATTTGATTGTTAGGTACAAAGTTATTTTTTGGTCAAGGTTTATCTATCACAAACTTGATTTTTGGCTTTCCAAAATTGTGTTAGTCTTGCTCTCATATCAACTAATGTGAACCCTGTGGATATAAAAATTAAGACACAACATACCCAAGAACTATTCCTTGTTCTACCATAAAATAACACTTTTCATAGTTCAAAACAAGGTTAGTTTCAATGCATCTTTTCAAGACCAAAGAAAAATTTTCTAAACACTTATCAAAAGAATCACCATATATCATGAAATCATCCATGAAAATCTCAATTATTCTTTCAACATAGTCAGAAAAAATACTCATTATGCATCTTTGAAAAGTTGTAGGTGCACTATAGAGACTAAAGGACATTCTCCTATATGCATATGTACCAAATGGACATGTAAATGTAGTCTTTTCTTAATCTTTAGAATTAATAACAATCTGATTATATCCACTATATCCATAAAGAAAGCAATAAAAAGACTTATTTGCCAGGCGTTCAAGCATTTGGTTTTATGAATGGTAATGGGAAATGATCTTTGCATGTAGAAAGATTAAGCTTTCTATAATCAACACACATTCTCCAACCACTCGAGATGTGAGTAGGGATGAGTTCGTCATTTTTTTTTTCATCAACATGATTTCGGTCTTTTTAGGCACCATATGGATTGGCGCCACCCATTTACTGTCCGTGATGGGGTAATATCTCCTGCATCTAATAGTTTCAAAATCTCAGCTTTCACTACCTCCATCATAAGTGGATTCAACCTCCTTTGTATTTTTCTTATTGGTTTCACATTATCCTCCAATAATATGCGATGCATACATATCGAGTGACTAATGCCCTTAATGTCGTAAAGTCCATCCAATGACTGTTTTGTGATCGCACAACAACTTCACAAGTTTTTCCTCTTGCACAACCTTTTGCTACCATAACAGGAAGTGTATTGTTATCGCCAATGAATGCATACTTCAAATTATCAAGCAAAGATTTCAATTCTAACTCAGGGGCCTGTAAAATAGATGGCAAAAGCTTTTTATGTGAAAGTACTAAATCAATAAAGACATTACCATGGGGAATGGTTTGCAAAGCTTGCAAATCCAATGCTAATTCTTGCATATTGTCACACCTGGACATCATGGCGATCGATTAAAAATTAATTTCTTAATTGAAAAAAAAACAGATATTTGACATCTTGTTCTTTGATGGGGAATGATCTTGTTCAAGGAGTCGCCACCTAGTATTATGGTCACTTGGAACCCTAACTGGTCAACATAGATTCTTTGGTACGAGACTAATTACGTGAAAGGAAAGATAGTATCACCTCTTAAACGTCCTACCTGAGGTAGGCTGCATTGCTGTTTTGTCTTAAATGGCTAAAGATTTGTTTTTGTTATGTTCTTGTGGTCTTCCTATAATATTCCTGATTCTGGCATCAATGAATATTCTCGCCTATGAATATTTCCAACTTTGGCATTGGTAAATATGGCGCAACCCAAAAGGTACATTATTCCTAACCCTAGCGCCAATAAATAAATCCGTAAAATTCTGTATTAAAAGAAATACAAACTATTTTTTCTTTTTTTATTCCCTTTTTTATTTATGTAGCCCGGTCTCAAAACTTAAAAAAAAAAAGGTCGGGTCACTGGTCCAAACCAGTGACCCGGTTTTGCCACGGTTGCATGCATGTGTGAATAACTCCCGCTTGCATGCTATAACGACAAGGTAATTAATTTGGCAAAACAGGGAAGGAAGCTTACTTGGTGTGGGACTTTACCTGCTGAAGACGAGGTCACAAGGCAATGATGAAGAACTCTTGTTGTTGAATGAAGTTTACAGGGTGCTGCTATTGTCGGCTGGAGGCTAGCATTCGACCAAGAGAAAAAGAGATGTTTATGGCCGAGATAGAGGAAACTCCTCTGCTGCTGCTGTTGTTTGCTATTCTGGAGGGAGGGATCCAGCTACTATGTGGCTTCTGCTTATTGCTTATCCCAATATGATCGTCTCATTCAAAGCTATAACAGGAGGTCACTATGGGGAGAGAATGTCGTTTTGAGTTGGTCACAGCGCTGCTGCCAAAGGTTACGGTGCAGAGGCTGAAGTTGCTGAAACTTGCGGTACTGGACTTGTTGAAGACACAGTGCCAGTGAGGAAAAAGGATGGCAAGGTATAGGGCTATCACAGTAAAGGATGATGGTTCTAGAGATGTTGTTGTTGTTGTTGATCTAGGAGGAAGGAGATGTGGCTACCAGTCTGTCCATGAACTCCCTTCCTGCAAGGAGGTCTGGGCAGAGAGATAGACAATGGTGGGGAAGGCAGAACAAATGTGTATTTTTTCTTGTTTGAGGGGGAAAGAAAAAGTCGGGGAACCGTTTCTGGAGGCCGGGGAAGAAGAAAAGGAAAAGGCTGAGGAGGGGGGCGTTTAATAGCTGGTTCTGAGACCAGGGAAGAAGAGAAATCATGGGATGGGCTGAAAGGGGGCGGTGACTGGTATAGGGTACGCCGCCTCTTTTGTTTTGTTTTTTTAGTGGTGTCTCCTTTTTTTCTTTTTTCTTTTTTGTAATATTTGCCTTCCAGGTTTCTTGTAATGGCTCCCCTCTCGAGTTTCTTGGTAATTGTCTTCTTCTAGGGTTTTTTTTCATCATCTAGGGTTTCTTGTAATGGTCCCCTGTAGAGTTTCTTGTCATTATGCATACATTGAGATCTGTATTTATAGTGCAAGAGTCTCATAGTGTGTGAGAAACAAAGTCTTAATCAAACTCAATTCTCTTCTTTGAAGTTTGAATTTCATTAAGAATGAAATTTGAAAGCGGATAGTTATCATTATCTTAAAGATAAATATAAAATGACAAAAGCACATTGTAGTCCCTAGTTTTCGCGCAAGTTGACAAATCACACTTTTTATCAAAATTATTCTCTGATCTTTTAATTTTATATTTTACCCCCGTAAAATTAAATCAAGAGCCAACGGTCAACAATTGGGTTATAACACATCTTTTGGGGAACACATATGTGCCTCTCCATCTCTTCTATCTTAGTAAAATCATAGCCATAGCTTAAAGCCACACTTAATTCGTTCTTATAATCAAAATCAAAAACTTGCTGCACACACTTATTTACTTGGTCATAGCATGTGATAGAATAAATATTGCTGTAAGGATATTTCATTGCATCATGAAAATTAAATTCAATTTTTTCATCTCCTACCTCCATAGACAAAGTATCTTTACCATAATCAATTTTCATATTGGTAGTTTTCAAGAATGGTCTCCCAAACAATATAGGAGTGTTGTTTGATGAATCACAAGAATCAAATTCCATATCAAGAATATAAAAGTCGCAGGAATAACCAAACTATCAATTTTGACTAGGACAACTTCTATCACACTAAGTAGATAAACAAAACTACAATCCATAAGTTATATTACAATACTAGTTTTAATCAAAGGCTCAAGACTAAAAGAATCATAAACATATTCAGGCATAACACTAATGGATGCACCTAAATCGCATAAGACCCTTTTAAAACTGGGATTACCAATAACACATGGGATAGTAAACGCACCTGAGTCTTTTTGCTTCAAAGGCAGATTCTTTTAAACAACAGCAAATACAACTTCACTCATACTTACCGTTTCGTAACCTTTTAGCTTGTAAGCTCTCTTGGTAGTACACAACTCATTCAAGAATTTGACATCTTTAGGAATTTGCTTGATAACATCAATTAAAGGAATGTTGAGTTCCACTTTCTTAAAAACCTCTAAAATCTCTTTTTCTTTGTCCTCTTTCTTAAACCTAGAAGAACTCACAGGAAAGGGGGGAATTTTCTTAAAACTGGAATTCATTGAGTTAGGACTTACCTTTGGAGTATTGGTCGTTGTTTCAATTTGTGGAGGAGGAAGGTGTTTCTTCTTTATATGCAGTTCAATTTCTATCTCCTCTTCTTCCTCCATCTCAATTTATTTTGACCTTTTCTCTTCAAGTTCTTTCCCACTTCGCAACGTGATCACACTAACATTCTCTTTTGGATTCAATGCTTGGGAGGGAAATTTTTCATTGATTTGTGCTTCCATTTTCCCTACACTTGAAGCTACTTGCCCCATTTGCTTCTCTAAGTTATGAATACTTGACCTTGTTTTCTGTTGAAAAGACATGATATTTTGTTGCAAGGTCACTGTGTTAGAAGCCAAGGTTTTCATTATCTCAAGAAGATCATCACTCGATGACCTCATAACATTGGAATTTCTGAATGCAGGGGGCTATCTCGCTTAATAATTATGTTGGGACTGAAATCCATGGGGATGGAACTATCGACCTTGATTGCCTTGTTGAGGCAGGTCCCCATAGCGTAAGTTTTGATGATCTCTCCATCTGGGATTGTACGTGTTAGAAAAAGGATCATATTTATACTAGGGTTGTCCATTGAATGCTCCATCAACTGCATTAGCTTGTTCAATGTAATTTTCTTGCATTATTAGGCACATATCCAAAGCTTGTCCTTGTAACGAGTATATGCTATAAACTTTCACTTGTTGTACAATTCCACAAGCCAAAAAATACACAAGAGAAGTAAGATAAATAACTTTATTCTCAAGGTTAGCAATACTTACCTCATTTACCTGTTTGCTTTGAAGGTCTCCACGGGTGCCAAATTATTTCGAGTTGGCTGCCATATTTGAGATTCATTGGCGTACAGCCTCAGGTGTTTTATCTACAAATGCCTCTCTACTTGCCGCATCAATGATACTGCGGTCAGTAGACATCAGTCCTTCATAGAAATATTGTATGAGCAGCTAATCGGGTATCTGATGATGAGGGCATTAAATGCACAATTGCTCAAATCTTTCCCAATACTCGAAGAGTGTCTTCCCATGAGATTGTCGAATCCCACATATTTATTTCCTTCTGTTGGCAATTCGAGAGGCTGGGAAATACTTTTCAAGGAAAATCCTCTTCATGCCATTCCAATTCTAATGAATTCGAGGAGAATGGTGAAAAACCATGCTTTTGCTGTCCCTTTTAAAGAGAAAAGGAAAGCTTAACTTGTTTTGTCAACTCCATGCGGTTTCATGCCAACGCAAACCATGTGAAACTCCTTGAGATGAGTATAAGGATGTTCTCCGGCAAGTACATTGAATATTTATAGTAAGTGTATAAAACCAGACTTGAGCTCGAAGTTGGCATTGTTGTTGATGTTTATGCATAATGGTTGATTCTCCACGTTGGGAGCAGTGAGCTCTTTGAGTGTCTGTTGTCGTGCAACAGTCATGGTGTTGATGTGGGCTTCTTTATGTAACCTACATAAAGTATTTTCTATTTCAAAATCTACCTGCACTTGTCTTTGGTTAGTAGATCGGGTTACATGCATAAATAATCAAGAAAACTTAAAAAGAAATCAACCTCACGAGTGATTTAAAGTAGTGAAAATGAATGAAAATCCAACATTAAAACACAAAAACTGTTTAAAAACCCTAGAAAATAGTGGAATTTAGCCTCGATAGGGTGGAGCTATTAGCCAAAGGCCACTATCTTGTTCAGAACATCATTTTCCTTTAGGAAACAAAATATTGAGACCTATTTCCACCAAAAATTTTGTTTTGAACAGTACCACCGTAACTCTGTTTTTGTTTTCTGTTTCTTTTTTTTTAACAAAATAAATAACAATCACAACTCAAGAATTAACTAAAATCACTTCCCCAACAACAACGTCAAAACTTATTGCGATGTCCCAGCCACACAAATTAATTACCCTAGCTTAAATAAACAAGATAGTATAGAACAAGTAAGGGGTCGATCACACGAGGATGATTTAGTTAGATTTCTATGCTAGATGATATAAAATTAGAGGGGGGGTTCGAAGTTATCTAAGCTATAATATGGTAAACATAATGAAGCAATCAATCTAACTTAAATAAATCTAAATTTATCACGAGAACAAACTTGGTTTCAAGTAAACGTCCACTTACGGAAATCAGAACTGATAATGGAAACAAAACGTCTACTTATATTTTGAATATCTATCTTTTCTTGATATTAGTTAGTTAACCAATCCGCAGTGTAACTAACCTTAACAATTAAATAACCACAGTGTCTGCACTAGTAATTTAATTTAATGGCAACCTTAAGAACTAAACTTCATAACTGTCTGCAGTCTATATTTGATTTGATCGAATGTTTCCATAAGATTAATAACATAGATCTAACACAATTATTAAACTTAATTGCTTCACAAGTTTATATATCAACACTCCGGTTTTGATAGCAAACTTAACAATAGATTGATAAGAATAATAGCTTAGAGTCTGCTTCAGCAATCAAACTAAACAATCATAGGAAATAAGTATAGGAAAACAAACATACTCATACTCATCATATAAACAAAAAAGAAAAGGGTAAAATACATCTCATATTTCTTGAAATCCGAAGGTTTCTGTGTCCTTGCAACTAAGAAAAATAATTTAGCCTTACATGTCTATTGAGAAACTAATCCAAATGAAAGATGAATACATGATTTCAGGTCTTGGAGGGAAGGGTGAGTTTTTCTTCTCTTTCTAGTTGCCCCTCTCTTTCTTTCTCTCTTTTTTTTATTTGATAGCAAACCTTAATCCCTTCTTCCTGAAAAATATAGTCATTTTCTAAGTAGACAATTTACATTTAAATAATGCAATAACTATTTTCCTAAAAAAAAGGAAATAGTCTTGCATAAAATCTTCAAGCCTTTACTTTGGACTTAGACGAGCTAAATTGCCCAAATAGAGACTTGGATGTCGGTTTGGATCCTTGGGAAGTAAATTGGACTTATTTCTTCACAAAACCTATTTGTTGGTAGAATTTATGAGTCCTCTTAGAAAAGTCATATCTCTATCATGTGAGCTCTTTTTATGCTGCAATTTGGTAGGCTGATAGGTATTCAAGTTAGGAATCCAAAAAAAATTGAGTTTGCATCAAATGGATATCTCTAACTCAAGATATTCAAGTCGGAATAACTAAAGGTCAACATTGGCAAAATGCAAGATCTATCTTTGAAGGCTGCAATTTTGATGCTCTTTCTCCTTTTACTTTTCTTGTCATATATGTATAGAAAGATATGGATGTTATCTTTCTAATGCCACTAGAATCACTTCATTTCAACCTTTAGAGCTCAAGCTCTGCACAAAACATCGATTGGATGTCAAATCTACCTTCAAAACATAAAATAAAGAATATCAAGGCATTATATATATAAAACATATGCAAAATACTAGGCAAATATGGGTAAAACTATCGAATAATATGGTTGTATCAACAACCAATACCAAGAGTCGATGTTGAGGGCAAGTTTTCAAAAAAATAAAAAAAAACCAAAAAAAATTGGAAGAAAGAAATAAAGAAAAAGATTCTACACATGTCTTTTGGTATTTAAGATAAAACCTTTAATGTCTTCGAATGATTAGTTATCCATCAAAAAAAAAGTTGGAATCTTAATCTTTTAGGTGAACACAAAATGGGTGGCATGGTTATATGTCATTCTTTTACAAAGATAGTAAAATAGAAATATCGAGGAAAATAATTGGTAGAAAACCTTGAAATGTCCGTTGAATCGAGATTTGAGATAAGCAATGAGTTTTAGTATCCTCTTTAAGTTTGAGATTAACAATGAAAAGAGTG
This sequence comes from Populus deltoides, assembly GCA_015852605.2. Lineage (NCBI taxonomy): Eukaryota > Viridiplantae > Streptophyta > Magnoliopsida > Malpighiales > Salicaceae > Populus > Populus deltoides. The sequence continues at coordinate 15,835,315 of CM027572.2, read as the reverse complement.
GCATGATTATATGCCAATGTTTGATCTTGATAACATTGAAAGTTCTTGATTGATGAAAAATCATTTGTTTGATTATGATGGTGTTTCCTATCCAATTTTAGAAAATAAGATTTGCTGATAAAATATGGCATGGTTATATGTCATTTGTCATACAAGGATAGCAAATGAGTTAATGAATAGTTGATAGTGATCCTAGATCTTTAAAACTCTCAAACACCGTTTGTAAAACCAAACAAAAATTAGTATTAGGTCGGCCTATGCTAAGAAGAAATTAAGGGAAACAGATCGGCCTGCTCTAAAAGAAATTATACGGGGGAAACCGGCTTACCCTAGGTGGGAATTGTGGGGGAGAAAACCAGCCCTAAGATAACCCAAGAGAGGGATAAGAACAAGAATGACTAGCACCCAAACACCCCATCTCATTTAAGAGAGTATTAATACAGGAGAGGAAAAAAGAGATGACTTTTCCGTTCCCCCAAAATTGACAGCCTTACTTGCATCAACAACCACCCCTTTCCAAGAAGAAAACCCACGTAAACCCAGCTGCATGTTGCCTTCATTGAGTGTTTGAGTGAAAGGGTGATGATTGAAACCATGGAAGAAGAAGGAGCATAAAAGGCTTACTGGTGTAGCAGAAGAATAAGGGAAGAAAACTGAGAGGAAGAGAAGGACAAATCACCAAAACCTTCCCTTGAATTGTTAAAAATGTGAGGTAATAGTATCTTATCCTTGGTTGGGTGTTGCCTTATGGTTCAGACAAAGAAGAGGGGGGAACTCAAAATAAAAGATTAGGGTTCTTACATTTTAACTCAAGAATTAGTAGCTAAATGAAAAGATCTAAAAAGAATAAGGGATGAAAGAACATATGTGCGGACCCTTTACAAAGAAATATGAATGATTTTGAGTGTATAAACCTAAAGGAGGACCGACTATGTTGAAAAGATGCATGGAATGTGAAATGCAATGATGAAATGCATGGATTGTGATCTTGTTAAACTTCTAGGAACATAATTGAGCTGAAAAAGAATTCATGTTGATGTTAATGTCTTGACTTTTCATATATGATTGATGAACTTGTATGGAATGTGAAATGAAATGATGAAATGCATGGATTGTGATCTTGTTAAACTCCTAGGAACATACTCGAGTTGAAACAAAATTCATGTAGATGTTAATTCTTTGATTTTGTTATGTGATTAATCAATTTGCATGGTTATAAACCAAGTTAATAAAGGTATGGTTGTAGCATGTTGTTGTGAATATACTTGTGATAAAAATGATGAATTGCATGTGTAAATTAGGGGTGATGGACAACCATGAAGAAAACCTTGCATGGTGAACACCTTTAGAGAAACAAGATATAGGATGGAAATGGAACCCTTATGTAATGTGAATTGACTATTAATTTGTGTTGATGAATTTGTCATGATGGAATTGAAAACATAAAAAGTATGATTGTGGCAACATTAGGTTTTGGTCTTGAAGTGATGGTTAAGAGAACCTTTGTAAAATTATACATGTTGAAACTTGGTTGCGTATTACTTGATAATCTTGTGATAAATTAGATGTGATTTGGTAACGGTCTATGTCCAACTAGGTTGCAGTATGTTATAAAGGGGGAAAGCTTAGCGTAGACCTTACACTTAGCTTAAGGAAAAAGTAAAACAAGAAATGACTCAACCGCCGTTGACAATTTATGAATCAGTAGCGACATAGTTTTCATTGACGATTTCTGGGTAGGCAACGACTCAGTTTTCATTGATGATTTTTGAGTCAATAATGATTGTGTTTGTTGACCATTTCATGCATCAGCTGTGGAAGTTGTTTTCGTTGACGATTTTTGAGTTGGCAACAACTCAGTTTTCATTGATGATATTTTTTTTTTATCAAAATGTAAGTGTATTAAAAGATCAAAAAATATACATTACTAGTGAGCCAGCAAGTTCAAATACAAGAGCAGACATAAAGGGAACAGGCTCCCTTAATGTTCAATATAGCAAAGCAGACAATGGTTATGAGAGGAACCAAAAATTACAAGGTTCCCAACCTAACACAAAGCAAGAAACACAAGAATAGGAAGCTCAGACTGAAGATATGAGCAGCCTAAGAGCACGCAGCAAGCCGACGTGGATGAAACAGCTTTAGCTATAAGACAAAAGGCAGGAGAGACCTGAGCCAAGAATCCACAAGCCGAATTTAAGAACAGACAAGACGATGTGCGCTAGAGGAAGCCATGCAAGCCATGCAGAGAGTCCACATAAATAAAAAGGGCGCCTGACAAATTTAGCAATAAATAAGCCACTAAACGTATTCCCCCACGTGGATAAGGACCACAAATGGCAGCAATTGAAGAAGAAAAAAGAACCCTGCCAATCATAAGTAAACACATCAACGATGGATGTAAGATCACATGCTAATCCCTTGATGATATTTAAGTCAACAGTGATTGTGTTCACTGACGATTTCATGTGTCAGCCGTGGAAGTTGTTTTTGTTGATGATTTCTAGGTTGACAACGACTCAGTTTTCGTTGATGATTTCTAAGTCAATAATGATTGTGTCCGCTGATGATTTCATGCATCACTCGTGGAAGTTTTTTTGCTGATAATTTCTATGTCACCAACGTATCAGTTTTCGCTAATGATTTGTGTCACCAGCGACCTAGTTTTTGCTGACAATTTATGTGTTAGTAGCGACCCAATTTTCGCTGATGATTTTTTATGACAGCAACGAATTAGTTTCGTTGATGAATTTCATGTTAGAAATGATTTAATTCTTATGATGATTTCACCGTCAGCTTGACTCAACTCACCCTGAAACTTAAGAATTAAACATTAGGACGTCTGTGTGTGACCTACATTTAAAATTAAAATAAATGTCTTGATATGATGACTTTCATTATATGATTATAATATATGTGAAACACTTCAATGTGAATATGTGTATTCTTGAGATATATATGGTGATGCGATCCAAGCGCCAAAGGATCCATTGGAGGATCCAGTTGGTTCAATTACAAGGCTTAGAGCTAAGAGGTTCAAAGAGTCTTTCAATGGATTTCTTCAAGATACGTGAGCTAAGGTGGACTTTAAGAGGATAGTAAATACTGAGGAGCAAGCCATGATTAATCTTATTCATGTTCAAGAGGGGCTTGTTGATGGAACCAAGACCATTACACAAGGTTTGGGAGAAGAAGACTAGATTTAGATAGTTTGACCTTTCGTTACCTTTTTTATAATAAATGGAGCTACAGGTCGAATTTTAAGGTGATTCTAGTTGGGCTGGAAACTATACTTCCATACCTTTACAATGATATATTGCATGCTTTCTAATTCTTTAAGACAAGAGAGAACCATCCGTTTGCAGTTGGCTTTACTGCTGCCAGATAGAATGCGGAAATAATCGAACTTGTCTTATTAAATTAGTTGGGCTATTAAACTTTTTTTATTTTATGAGGAAACATTTTTTTGGGTTTCAAACTTATTTATTTTAATTAGTATGGGCTAGTTTTAGCTTGACTTGATTATTAATTAAATTGGGTTTATATATGACCCATTAGAGAAACTAAGATTTTTGGCTTGGGGTATAAATACTCTTGAGAATAATTTTCAGGACACTTTCTTTTGGCTAATAATATAATGATTTTTGCCAACTTTTGGTTGTCAATATTGTGCCACAGAAGAAGGGTGAAATCCCAGAGATAGGCTTTTGAGAATACAACAATAAATGAAATTTATGTTTGGTGAGCTGATGATTAGGATTGAAAAACTAGAGACTAGGTCTGGGGACGTAGTGAAAAGGGTAAAGAAGCTAGGAAGGAGGAGAGTGTTGGTGGAAACTCTGCAGATGAAGCCAAGGATGATCTTAACCGTGGTGGTGGGTTTCGTACACAAAGGGGAGAGAGGTATGAGAATCAACCAAGGAGGGGACATATTCATCCACATAAGGATTTTGAGTATAGAGGGGATTTCGAAGATTTGGGTGATGTAGACCAAAATTTGGGTAGTATTAAGTTGAAAATCCCAACCTTTAAGGGAAAACTGATCTAGAAGCTTACTTAAATTAAGAAAAAAAGGTGGAGATGATTTTTAACATCTATAGGTACTCAGAAGAAAAAAAAAAGGTTATGTTAGTTGTAGTGGAGTTTACTGATTATGTCATGGTTTGGTGGGAGAGATTGGTGGTAGAAAGACGAAGGAATAGAGAAAGACTAGTAAGCACATGGGAGTTGAAGACAAAAATGAAAAAGAGGTATGTTCATAAACACTATTATAGGGAGTTGTTTAATCATTTACAAATGATTATACAGTGTAATAAGAGTGTGGAGGAGTATCAGAAAGAATTAAAGGTGGCTATTGTCACACGTCCCCCGTGCGGCGTCTGCTGGTGATTTTTCGTTCGTTTGCTTGTTTTGGGGTCTTGAGAGTCGCCACCTAGTATTTGATTGAGGTTACTAGGAAACCTGGGTTTATTGGTCGTTGTCAAAGATTCGAGGGTAAGGGACTGATTGTGGATAAGGAAGGTATTAGCATCCCTAATGTACCCTACCTGAGGTAAGTTGCTTTGCGATTTGATGTGATTTGAAAATTTTGAAATATTAGTCAAATTCTTAAAGCTTTAATAAATCAGTTAATAAATCCCACAATAGATGTAAAAACGTGTTCTTACATTTTCACGAAAAATACAATATGATTTTATTTATCTTCAAGATATTTAACTATATTCAAATTAAACACTTAATTCTTTTTACCTTTTTTATTTTTATAATTTAATAAAATAATAAAAAAATACAAACACACACACATCCCCTTTTACTATGCTCAAACTCCACCATCATTTTTTACATGTTACAAAATAATATAAATTGAACAAAAAAAGATCAACAATAAATTAAATACATGTTCCAACATGTGAAAATTACAAAACAGACCCCTAAAACTCCAGGAATTGCAAAAGAGGGCTTTTGTAAATGCAGGAACAGTGGTGACGCGTCTTCTCCACGCACCACCGCAATTGGCGGCGCATGGGTTCACGCGCCACCGCGAAATCCAGCGAGCGTGGGGAGATCCGTAATGGCTTCCTCCTCTCTTCACCTTCCTGTCGGCTGTGGGCAACACTGCTACCTGCAAAACACCAAAAAAAGCAACAAGCAAGTCTGTTTTAGTTTTGTTTTCAGATCGGCTCCTCTTCCTTCTCCTTATTCAGATCTGCTGCATCTCTGCAAGTCTTTTGTTCCCTCTTCTTCTATTTCAGGTGGCTGGTGGCATGACCAAGGATTGCCAGTCTGTGAGCGCTGCTGGGTTGTTGCTGCCGCTGGAGGCAGTTCAACGGTTGAGGAAGGAAAGACCTGTTGGCCAGCAGTTGTTTGGCGGCTGAGGAAGGAAAGACCTGCTGGCTGAAGCAAGAGCCGTGGGTCTGAGGAGATGGGGAGCGGCTCTGCCCGTTCTCTGGTTGGGGGAGATGAGGTTGTTTTGTGGTGCTGCTTGTAGTTGGTTGAAGGAGAGACAGCTGGGTCTGTCGGCTGTATGGGTGGCAGAGAGAGAGGGCCTCTGGTTTCTTTGCCAAGGGAAGGGAGGCGGCTTTAACAGGGAATAAGGGACCCCTGTGTGGCTTCTGGTTTTGGGAGCCAAAAATCCCAATGGGAGTGTGGCGGCCAGAAATGAAGGAGATCTTTGTGGCCAGGAGCGGGTCCAGTGAGGAGGGGAGAAAACTAGAGGAGGAGGAAAACTTTGATTCTTTGGTTCTGTTTTTGACCAAGGGAAGGGCGAAGCTTTGGTTGATTTCAGGAAAAGAAAAGGGAGAAAACCCCAAAAATAGGAGGGGCGATCACTGTGCTGATGACCAGGAGAGGGAAATCAGGTGAAGGCTGCCTTGGAGAATTGGTTCGGTGTTGGGAGAGACAGCCGTGAGGTTCTCTCGTTTTGGTCCCCCCCCGAGGGGAAGGGCAGCGGCTTGCCAAGACAAATTTTTTAGGGGTTCTTTGGGTTTTAGGTTTTTTCCTTTTACGGTTCTCCTAAAATTTTCTCCGCCCCTGTGCCTCCCTTTTTTTTAGGGTTCTCTAGTTTGCTTTTCAAAGACAAAGGGGGGACGGGGGCGGCTTGTTGGTTTCAGGAGCAAAAAAATCAGAGAAGATGGGGGCGGCAGCTCCTTGTAGATGAGTTTAGGTTAGGTTTTTTCTTTTGTTTCCCCCCTAATTTTTCTCCGCCTCCCCAGACTCTAAATTTTTCTCTTCTCTCCCCATGAGTAAATTTTTGTCCCCCTTTACTATTTTACTGTAGCATGGTATTTATAGAAGAAATATTCCTAGGCTTCCAAACTGGTCCCTCAACTTTTCATTTTCTTTTCTTTTTTTTTAATTTTGGTTTTTCTTATTTTTTTTGTATTTTTTAAAGCGAGCAATATCAATGTCGACTCAAAAATCAGTAATTGTAAAATTAACGCGTTAAAAGTTGAACGCATTCAAAATACCTTTGAAAATTTAAATTCTTTTGAGATAGCGTTGAAAATGCTAAAAACGATGCAAATATATCAAAAATATATATTTTTGGGATTTTCTTAGTTTTCTTTGCTATTTTTTGGTTTTTTCTGAAAATGTATCAAAATATGGGTCAAAAATTGGGTAGCAACAGCTATGATTTGAGTTAATGTTAATGAAGATGAGGAAGTTACTATGTCTAGGTTTTTTAATGGCTTGAATAAAGACATAGCCAATGTTGTGGAGTTGCAATCTTATGTTGAATTGAAAGGTGCATTTGGCCATTAAGGTACACGATTTGAAGCTTATTCAGGGTCTTTTTCAGGTTGGAAGATGAATTAAAGGAGAGAGGGTAGTGTGTCATCGAAGCCCTTGGTGATTTCTAAAGTTGCTGAACCTACCTCCATGAAGAAGCAGGTTTCAGCTAGTGATCACAATCTTAAGGGAGAAGTCCAGCCGGAGCGTAATCATGATATAAAGTATTTCAAGTGTCAGGGATTGGGACACTATGCATCAGAGTGTGTAAATCATCGAATTATGATTCTAAGGGATGATGGAGAGATTGTGTCCACTAGTGAGGAGCCTGATTGTGATGAGATGCCACCACTTGAGGATGCTAGTGATTTAGAGTATGTTGGTGATAAATTTTTGGTAATTAGAAGGTCACTCAGTGTTTAGACTAAGGAGGATGATGTAGAGCAACAAAGAAAGAACATCTTCTATACTAGATGCCTAATCAACAATAAGGTATGTAGTATGATCATTGATATTGGTAGTTGTACTAATGTTGCTAGTGTTACTTTGGTTAGAAAGTTGGGATTGAATACCATAAAGCATGAGAGACCTTATCAGCTTCAATGGTTGAATGAATATGGTGTAGTTAAGGTGAATAGACAAGTGATGATTTCTTTTTCAGTAGGCAAGTATAAGGATGAAGTGTTATGTGATGTTATGCCTATGCATGCTACTCATTTGTTACTAGGGAGGACTTGGCAATTTGATAGAAAAGTCAAGCATGATGGGTTTAAGAACAAGTATTCATTGGAGAAGTATGGAAGGATATATACACTTGCCCTACTCTCACCAAAACAAGTGTATGAAGATCAAATTCAACTGAAGAAGGGCTATGAGAAAGAGCAACATGTGTTTGGCCAAAGTGGAGGAACAAAAAGATTCGGTGAAAATGAAAAAACAAGCTGAACAACATGGTGAGGATGTGAGGCAGAGAGAGAAAAAATGAGCCATGAGTTGAAAATAAAAAGGAACAAAGTTTCAGCCCTTGAGATATTAGGGGAGGATCACGACCAAGAACAAAAAAATCAAAAGAAGGCCGAGGTGGAGAGAAAATGAGTGGAGAGAAGAAAGAAAGGGTGAGAAAAGAAGAGTGTGTAGAAAAAAGTGGGGAAACACCTGAACTTTTTTGCAAAATCTAATGATCATAAACATGTCTATTTTTTTTACTTGCCTATGATTTTACTTGTATATAAGGAGGCATTCTTTAACTCAGGTGATTTAGATTCTTGAGTTTCTTGTGTTGTTAAACTTCTTTTGCAGGAATTTGAAGATGTCTTTCCGGATGACATTCCTAGTGGTTTGCCGCCAATTAGAGGTATTGAGAATCAAATTGACTTTGTTCTAAGAGCATCTATACCAAATAGGTTGGCTTATAGGAGCAATCCTGAAAAGACTAAGGAGCTTCAAAGGCAAGTGGGAGAGTTTATGTCGAAAGGATACATTCGATAGAGCATGAGTCCTTGTGCAGTTTTCGTGCTTCTTGTTCCAAAAAAAAACAAAACTTAGTGAATGTGTGTGGATTGCCAAGCTATCAATAACATCATTGTAAAGTATCGACATCTCATTCCTAGATTAGATGATATATTGGATGAATTACATGGTTCTAAATTGTTTTCGAAAATTTATTTGAAAAGTGGGTATCATCAAATTAGGATGAAAGAAGAGGATGAATGAAAAACTGCTTTTAAAACTAAATATAGTTTGTATGAGTGAGTGGTTATGCTTTTTGGACTTACTAATGCACCTTGTACTTTTATGAAATTAATGAATCATGTGTTGCGTGCTTTTATTGGTAAGTTTGTAGTCATTTACTATGGTGATATTTTGATTTATAGTAAGGAGTTTGATGAGCATATGGATCATTTAAGACAAGTTCTTGATGTGCTTAGAAAAGAGTCCTTATATGCTAATTTGAAAAAGTGTGACTTTTGCATGGATCAAATTATTTTTCTTAGATATGTTGTTAGCGCAAAAGGTATAGAGATGGATGAGGCATTAGGCTATTCAAGAATGGTCTACACCAAAATCAATAACAAAAGTTGGAAGTTTTCACGGTTTGGCTAGTTTTTATAGGAGGTTTGTTAAAGACTTTAGTACGATAGCCTCTCCATTGACTGAAATCATTAAGAAATCCGTAGGGTTCAAGTGGGGTGAAGAACAAGAAAGTGCATTTAGCTTGTTAAAATCAAAGTTAATTTCAGCACCACTAGTATCTTTACCTGATTTTAATAAAGCTTTTGATATTGAATGTGATGCTTCAGGAATAGGTATTTGAGCTGTTATAATGGAAAAGAAACGACTCATTGCTTATTTTAGTGAGAAACTCAATGGTGCAACTCTTAACTATCCCACTTATGACAAGGAGTTATATACGGTAGTGAGAGCATTAGAGACTTGGCAACATTATATATGGCCCTAAGAGTTTGTTCTACATACCAATCACCAGTCATTAAAACATTTGAAGGGTCAAGGTAAGCTAAATAGGTGATATGCCAAGTGGGTTGAGTTTATTGAAACTTTTTCATATATGATTAAATACAAGCAAGGTCAGGAAAATATGGTCGTCGATGCCTTGTCGTGAAGTTGTATCTTGATGATCATGATTTTGGTGCTATATATGACACATGCAAGGTTTCGGCTAAGGATAAATATTTTAGGCATGATGGATTTTTGTTTAAGGGAAATAAATTATGTGTGCGCGTAATTGTTCTTTACGTGAATTGCTTGTGAGGGAAGCACATATAGGAGGTTTAATGGGACATTTTGGAATTACTAAAACTTTAGAGGTTCTGGATGAGCACTTTTATTGGCCTAATATGAAAAGAGATGTACAAAGAATATGTGATAGGTGCATAACATGTAGACAAGCTAAGTCTAAGATAATGCCTTATGGACTATACACACCTTTGCATTTTCCTAAGGAACCTTGAGTTGATATTTCTATGGATTTCATTTTGGGTCTACCTAGGTCTAAGAAAGGGAGAGATTATATATTTGTTGTTGTTGATAGATTTTCTAAGATGGCACATTTCATTGCTTGCTATAAAACCAATTATGCAATAAACATAGCTGACTTATTCTTTAGCGAGGTCATTTGGCTACATGGTCTTCTTAGGAGCATTGTATTCGATCGAGACGTTAAGTTTTTGAGTTACTTTTGGAAGGTTTTGTGGGGTACGTTATGAACTAAGCTTTTATATTCTACTACTTGTCATCCACAAACAGATGGCCAAACTGAAGTTGTTAACCAAACTTTAACTCAGTTGTTAAGGGCTATAATTCAAAAGAATCTTAAAATTTAAGAAGATTGTTTGTCATTTATTGAATTTGCATATAATCGTAATGTGCATCCTATTACTAATTATTCACCATTTGATATTGTTTATGGTTTTAATCCTTTGACATCATTAGATTTGATTCCTTTACCTGTTGATGAAAGGGGTAGTCTTGTGGTACTCAAAAGGCACAAGTGGTGCAGGATTTACATGCAAAGATTCGGCAACAAATAGAGAAAAAAAAATGAACAATATGCACACAAGGCTAATAGAGGATGGAAGTTAATGAGGTTTGAACTAGGTGATTGGGTTTGGGTGCATATGAGGAAGGAAAGGTTCCCTAAATAAAAGAGATCAAAGTTGATGCCTCGAGGAGATGGTCCTTTTCAAATCATAGAAACGATTAATGACAATACCTACAAAGTGGATCTACGAGGTGAGTATGGTGTTAATGCTACATTCTATGTTGCTTATCTTTCTTTGTTTGATGTAGGTGATGATTCGAGGTCAAATCCTTTTGAGGAGAGAGGGGATGATGCGATCCAAGCACCAAAGGATCCATTAGAGGTTCTGGTTGGTCTAGTTACAAGGCTTAGAGCTAAGAGGTTCAAAAAGACTTTCAATGGACTTCTTCAAGATACGTAGGCTAAGGTCGACTTCAAGAGGATATTAAATACTGAGGAGCAAGCCATGATTAATCTTATTCATGTTCAAGAGGGGCTTGTTAGTGGAACCAAGACCATTACACAAGGATTGGGAGAAGAAGACTATATTTGGACAGTTTGACCTTTCACTACCTTTTTTATCTTAACTGGAGCTACATGTCTAATTTTGAGGTGATTCTAGTTGGGCTGGAAACTAGACTTCCATACCTTTCCAACGGTATATTGCATGCCTTCTAATTCTTTAAGACAAGAGAAAACCATCCGTTTATAGTTGGCTTTGCTGCTGCCAGATATAATGTGAAAATAACCGAACTTGTCTTATTAAATTAGTTGGGCTATTAAACTTTTTTTATTTTATGAGGAAACATTTGTTTGGGTTTCAGACCCATTAGGGAAACTACGGTTTTTGGCTTGGGGTATAAATACTCTTGAGAATAATTTTTAGGACACTTTCTTTTGGCTAATAATATTCTGATTTTTGCCAACTTTTGGTTGTCAATCTTGGTTCTTGATTGAACTTTCAACTCTTCAAAGAATTGACCAATCTTTGTTGTGAATTTATACTCCTTTTGTTCGTCTCCAGGTGTAAGCGTTGTGATTGGGTTGGTTTATAGTCTTGTTGTCTTGGAGCATGTCTTCCATTGTGAAGCTTATCCTAATTTCAGCAAACTTAGGTTAGATAGATCTTAGGTTGGTGAATTCCATTCAATTTCGTTAGGGTTCACATCATATGGTGATGGGTTATATGATTACCGAATGTAATTATATTGATTAGTAATTGTTTGATATGTTCTGGTATGACTGGGATCGGACCTTCGACCTGACGGGGACATTCCACGAGAGGAACAGGTAGGTGGTTTCCACCCTCTTCTAGCATAATATAAATTCTCCAAAATGAATTCAATACAAAAGATTTATTACTATGTTGTGGTGAATAATGAATCATACATGGAATATTTGATTGATTATGATGATTAGCTTCAGCTAATGGCATCCTATATAGATGACTGGGTTGATCATAATGATTAGTTTTGGCTAATGGCATCCTAGATGGATGACTGTGTTGATTATGATGATTAGCTTCGGTTAATGACATCCTAGATGGATGACTGAGCTTGGACATGATTAGCTCCGGCTAATGGCATCTTAGATGGATGATCGGGTTGATTATGATGATTAGCTTTGGCTAAAGGCATCCTAGATGGATGGCGGGGTTGAGGATTATGATTAGCTTCTGCTAATGGCATCCTAAATAGATGATCGGGTTTGGGTATTGTGATTAGCTACGTATAATGACATCCGAAATAAATGACTAGGAGTGGATATTGTGATTAGCCTCGGTTAATGGCATCCGAGATGGATGACCGAGTTGGAACGATATGGATAAACATGTTTAGTAGTTTTTATAAGGGATGACCGGAATAAAGCGAAATAAATAACTTCAACAAATGAATTAACCCCAGCCCTTATAGCTACTATAGTAAGGTTGGGACAAGTGAGTAAGGACAATATAATTGACAAAATAATGAAGGTTACATTATGCATATAAGGGATAAAGAAAGGATTATACTCATTTAGACCAATAACAAAAGGTAGCGAAAATATTCCTCTAGTTGTCCATTGTCATGTTTCAAATGGTCATAATTCTTGTATTCATTTTATGTTGTAACAAGGACGTCACACAACCAAGGTGCGTAGGAATCACGTCTCACAGGTCAACATATTTTGACATAAACTATGTATTCGTATGCTAAGACATTGTGTATTGTATGAACAAGTGTACTGGTTATGAAATTGTTGTTTGGTACTTTTGATAACTATATTGGAACAGAAATGTAGATTTATGAATATATAAAGATAATGTTGTGTGTTTGTGTTTTGAGTTCTCACTATGATGATGTTGGTTTATAAAGTCATATGGGTATTGTGATTATCATTGTTGACATAACGACTAAAAACAATTATCATTAATTTTGATCATAAAAAGATAAAAAATCTCGGGCTATTATACCATTTAAACCTGTGAAGTGCTTTCTTTATTGGCCATGAAACCCAGCCTTCATTACGTACCTTGAAAAGTCCTTTCTAATAAAGTGAGAAAGACTAATAAATAGTGCACTTAAGGAACCAATTGTGAGAGTAATGATGAAATGAAAAAATATTTGTCTTTGTTCATGTCGAGAAAATCCAAATGTGAGACTTCAAAAGAGTATTTGACCCTTCTCAAACCCAAATAGGCCATCTCCGACACCAAGCACCATGATGAAATACTTTTCTTCAAAAACTAAAATGAATCGTGGGTGTTATATAAACATTGTTATCTGACATAACATTAAAAAATCTTGGATTTTCTATAAGACAAGGTGAATTTTGCAAAGTCTTTGTTAAGGAAGTTATCCTAAAAAAAATCCCTAAAGCGTGTGACATGAGTAAATTTTTTTAAAGCTGAATCGCAAGGGAAATCAACTTTTAGGAGTCAATTTTGAAGTCAAATGAAACAAATGAAGTTTATGGACCAAAATTGGATTTTGGAAAGTTTAATGGTAAAATCAAGGGCTTAGTTGCATAAAATTCGAAGTCTAGTGAGCAAATAGGAACTTAATTGAACAATCTATGAACCAAAGACCAACTTGCAAAATATGTGCGACTTCATGAACTAGAATTAGGTAAATTCAGGGGTCAAATAAAAGAAAATTAGAATTTTGATGGTTAATTTGGGGGTCTAATTGAACGAATCAAAGACCAAGTATTAACTTGTAAAAGATGCTCAAAGTTGGGGCTAAAAAAATGAATCTGACAGGAACGCAATTGCACGAAATTAGAAAGTTAAGGGAAAATTATGGGTAAAATCAAACGAAATTAGAAGAATAGGGATCAAATTAAAAATTATCAGATCCTAAATAAAAAAACCCTAATCTATAGGGATTAGACAAAACAGCACCGTTCAAGGTACTGTGCATCTTGTTCTTCAGTTTTTTGCTAATTAGGTAGGAAATTTCAGGAGAATGAATGTGACGTTTCCGATCACTACAAAGCCTGCAACCACCACCTTTCAATTAAGAAGCACTCGCTTTACAACCCCATGTCTTTAAAATCAAACATTTACATCCCATATTCTCCATTGATCTCCACAACATCTTGTCCCTAGTCAACCAGCACTACAATTTCAGTCATCATGTTGTTTGAGTGGGCACTTTCAAACGTTTGAATGTAGAGATACAAACCTTCAAATCAAGCAAGAATGGATCCAATTGAAATGTGTGCACCCTCTTTACCAAATTCAGGTGGTCTCAGGCAATGTTGAGATAAGAGTTGCTCTGGCAAAGCCACGAAAGTGACCATCCCAGTCAACCTTGATAGGGACATCCTTTTGTAGAAACCCACCTAAGTTTTTCATGTGCTCCCACTTAGAAACCCCTAGAAGGTTCCTATCAAGTGTTTAAAACCTTTCTCCCTAGATCTAAATATAGAAAACACCTCACCTTGATCTCCAAGTTTCTTATAAAACCACTTAAACCTAAAACCATTGGTTCTATGGGAAAACTAGCTAGGTTTTAGTCTATTAGAACCCTAACAAACCCATCTAGAAGACCTGAATCCGCCTATAAAAGAAAGGGATCCCGAAGTAGAATGGAGGAGAAAAAAAAGAGGAAAACAAGGAGCAAAAGAGAGAATAAAAGAGAAACTTGGGCTGAAACACAAGTAATTCGATCCAGAAACACTTAAAAGTTGCAGCTCTGTCTAGGGAAGTCTGAAGATAAAGAAGAAAGAGGGAAAAATCAAAAAATTGATTTAGATATGAAGATTTCTAAGCTAAAAAGGTATATCTTTTCAAACCTTGAAAGTGGAGTCCATGAGGCCTACTGGATTGATATCTTGTGTTCAATGCAAAGTTTTGAATGTTTTGACATGTTGTTAATTGGTTTTACATATTGCATTATATGTTTGTTTCGATTTAATGAATGCCAAAATGACAGCAAAGAGGATGCTTATTTTTTGTTGCTGGGTAGTTAGTTCTGGTTTTCTAGGTTGTTTGTTAAGTCCTTAGAGATGACAAAGTTGGATTTTGAAGTTCAGATTGTTCAAGCATGCCTTTTGCTTTGAGTTGGTAGTTCGTGAGATTGAAAATCAATGCATTTTTTAGTTTTGTTGTTTTTTATCACAAATATATTCATTATTTATAATGTGGTATGTGGGAATAAGGAAGGCATGTTTGAGAAGCTTAAAATGGTCATTCTGGGTTTGCTTTAGTTTTCTGGATTTTCTGGTCTGCTAGGTTATGTTTTTACAAATTCATCCGATGAATCTTGTCTTAAATAATAGTTTTAGAGCTCATTTTGATTAAATTTCAATTTACACAAGTTTGTCTATCACTGTTAGTAAGTAATTTAGGAAATTTTCACACCAATAACAGGTTTTAGTGTATTTTAATCTTAAGGTTTAGGTTTTGAATCAAAACTTATTTTAGCAAAATCATGTTGATTTAATAACCATTGAAGCAAACGAACCACCAATTCTTGTTCTATGTATGATTGCGAACAAAATCATTCCCTCTTTTGTTCGAAATCTGGTCTAGATTGAGAGTTGCATTTTACAAAATAAGGATGAATGTTCTTCATTTTTTTTTTTCTTTTATGCATTAGATCCATTTTGATTGAAAGATTTTCAAGTTTTTATATTTTTGTAAAGTTTGATCCATTTCGGTTTTGGTTTATTCAGTTGGTTTGTTTCTGAGTCGACTCGATTGGGTCAACCCAATCTAGTCAACCTAGTTGGTTTAACTGCTTTTGGGTCGAGCCAAATGTGTCAATCTATCCAGATCGACCCAGTCGGGTAAAAAACAAATGTCCATAGGCTTTGTTTGGATTTTTTTTTTTGAATTTTCAGGTTTAAGGATATGTTTGGCAAGACCTCTTTAAACTTTTTAAGTATTTGTTTTATTTCAAGAAGTCTACAAAATATACAAAAAAATATTTTTGTGTGTTGCATATTGTCAATTCTCTTAAAAATATATAAAAAAATTCATATTGTTTAGTATTTCCATATAAAAATTCAAAATACATATTTGCATGCATTTTGGGATTTAATGACTAGCTTACTAAATCCATGAGAATTTGACCAATATTTCAGTAACCAAATTTTAATTCATGAGAATTAATAGTTAATATTCTAGTATAAAACGTTGTACCTACAAGTGAGGTTGGTATTTCAATGTCAAAAGTTGACCAGAAAAATTCTTAGAGTTATTCTAAATATTTACTAATTTTAATTGGGAGTATTTTTCATTGTAATATACAATTACAAAAAAAAAAAAAACCTTTTCATAAGAATTTATTTGGGTATACGAGCCTATAATAAATTCTTAACACCATATTTCAGATTTATTCACACATAAATCTCAATTCTAAACTATAGAGAGACTCTCGGTTAGGAACTCATCAAAACCTTTAAACCACTTTTAAAATCACACAAAGCAGCTTATTTCAGGTAGGGTGTGCTATGGGTGCGAATACTTTTCCTAAGCACAACCAGCCCCCTACCCTTTAAATTTCTAATAAAACCATAAACCAAATAACTAGGTGGCGACTCCTCCAAACTCCCGTAACGCCACGCGCTTATGTGCAACACCAAACAACAACAACAACAACAACAACAACAATAACAATAATAATAATAATAATAATAATAATAATAATAATAAAAAGGGGTCAAACGTAGTTGAACCTAATAGGTCAAGCATACCAGTTTTGCTATATTTGTTTTCAAAAAAAATAGTTGACGTCTTGTTATTCACTTAAGTTTTTTCTTAATAGAACAAATGGGTTGTTTGTTTAAGCAATTAAAATAAAATTACCTCTATTGAACTCTTATCTCTAAAATGAAATTATTAATATCAAGATCAATTTTTCTTGTGATCGGAATGTAGCTTATCAATCTTTTCTCTCTCCTTCTTTTTTTCTAAGGATTTTCTTTCTCATCTCTCAACATTTAGGGAATGAAAGTTAAAAAAATAATGTTTATGATTAAAAAATAAAATTCTATAACACTAGGGATTGAAAATGCAAAAATTCAAACTAAAATATCCATACATCAAAAACATCTTAGAAATCCAAATTTCAACTTATTATCACCTAATAGACATCTAAAATATTCTAGACACCTATAGACACATTTTTTACCCTATAATCACTTAAAAGCCAATAATCAAATCAAATATAAACAAATTTTATAAACTCTAACCTACTCTTTCTAACATGTTTGAAGGAAAAAATAATATTCATGGAACTTCCCTTCAATGAATTTATTAACATCTAGATTGACTTTTTTTTTACTAAAATATAGGCAATTGAACTCTTTCTTTCTCTTTTTTTATAGTGACTTTCTTTATTTTCTTTCAACATCCAATGACTAAAACGTGAAAAAATAAAATTTGAGATCAAAACATAAAATACTAAAGTGAGAGGGACTGAAAATGTGAAAATTAGAACTTTAGCAGTCAAACTGAATTTTTTCGCTCTTTTTTAATAGTTAAAATTAATTTTTTTTTATTTTAGTTATTCTGTTTTGATTTTATTTCTAGCTATAATATAAAATTCAAATCCACAGCATTGATCTTTAATTCAATGATAAAATATTGTGAGATATTTTGCATGCGCATTAATAGCATGCTACCAAAAGAAATCTCATCATATAAGGATGAAATTTTAAAGAAAAAAAAGTTGGCTGATCTTGAACAGTGTCGTCCATGTTGAAGGTAGAGAGGATGAATAGTAAAAAATAAGTTTTTTTTACCATATAGTAACGTTAGTCTCATTTTCTACTATACTGGTAACACTTTTGACATGATGGAAAGTCATCTTTCGGTAACAAATCAAGGAAACAAATCAAGGAAACTTATAAAAAGTAATATTTTCCTTTGAAAAAGAAAAAAAGAAAACAGTTTTTTTTTTTTTTTCTGGTGGACAACTGTTTCTTTTTTCTGCAACGAACTTTGATTCCAAGCTAATTCTTTAATTACTACTGCTCTATGAATAGAGAACTAGATTAATATATTTTTATAAAAATTTCATGTTGTTGTTGTAGCTTAATTGGTTGCGCGCATATCCGTAGCTAAAAGTCGCCTTGCATTTCTATGATATAGACAGGACACCACTTGTCAGCGCATGTTCACATGCATAGGATTTGCTGTAACAAGCCCTTTCGGTTTTTTTATTGATTCTTTAAGTTTTTTTTTTAATATAAAGTTTTTTTAATTTTATTTTTCAGTATTAAATTGATGGTAAATTAATTTTTATATTTTTTATTATATAGTAAAATTAAAAAATTAATTTTATCCAATGAAGTTCATAACTTGAGTGCAGGTTTGACGAGTTAATTAAGGTTAATTTGATATGTTTTTTTTCTTAAATTATTTTTCTTTGGACTGGTTAGTTGACAAGATTACATCAAGTTAATTTTCAAATGATTTTATTTAAAATATGAGCTAAAAAAAGTTGGGTAAAGAGTTATCAAGTTTGCATCATTATATTAAGTTTAACAACAATATTGAAAAATTTCCCTACCATCTATTTTAATAATTAAATAAAAATGACCTTATGTATTTTAAAATTACTAATTTTAATAATTTTTGTTTCATAAATAGTAATTAACTAATGTTTAATTACATAGTTAATAACTTTAAATATTTTAAAATTAAGTAACCTCAATTTTATTTTAAATATATTAGATATTAACTTGTATAGTTTTTTATTAAATTATTTAATAATTCCATTTACTAAAAAACCTATATAATGTTTTGATTATTGTTTTTTCTTACATTTTTTAGGATATTTATAAGTTTTTAAAAGAAAATTTCAATTATTAAGCATTAAGTTTAGTTTTTGAAGTAAATGTTTAATTCCTTAAAAAAATCATTTAATTTAAATTATGTTTGTAATATAAATCTCAATTCAAGTAATTTTATTAACATTAAATATTAAAAAAGATGAAATAGGCTTGTTGAAATTATAACTCCAAGGTACGTAGATAGATGAATAATATATGCAGTCACAGAGTACGATCTATTACTTAGGAAAAAGGACCATTCTAAAATTTCGCCCTGGAAGTTAGGCAGCTCCCAATGAAAATGACCCTTCAATACTCTCCAAACATCTTTTTCAAGCCAATTTTTTAAAAGCTCCAAGGTACGTTGAAAGTGAAACGACAACTAATGTCCCAAAGCAAATGATAACCATACAAATGAAAATCAATGGTGGGTGGATTCCAAAGGGAACTAGTTTAAGGGACCCCCAAGAGAATGGAATTTAGTGTTGAGGCGTAGGACAATTGTCATTATCAGGGTTCATCGTGGGCAAGGGCTTTGGTCTCCCCTTGTGAACAAAAAGAGTATAAAATCTTCCACTTTCTCCCCACCCAACGCCAAAAGGATCCTTTGAACTGTTTACTTTGGAGCAGCTGTGGCAATGGAAAAAAAATAAAGTGCGCAACTGTTACAGCCATCATTCTTTCAAATTGTACACTTGACAGCAGAACATTGGCATTGATAATCTCTATTGATCATCTAGTTTTTTTCAGGGTGTATCAATGCTGGTTAATAGAGATTAATAGAGCATTGGTGTATGAGACTCAAGTGTATCCTTTTTTTCAATGCTAGTTAATCAACTGTTACATATCTCGGTGTACGAGACTCATAATTATTTGGATTACATGCTAGTTAATCCAAAGTGTCACGTGGACGTCTGTTATATGCTCTCATATTATATTATAAATCACCTATTTATGTTCATGTACCAAGATATATAGAGATCTAACTCAATAAGTGGATAATACTCTATAAATATATGATCTCTCCTCGCATGCCAAAGATTAACATATTCTATATGAACCACCGATCAATCATCATCCATTTTACCTCAACAATTAACACCATGCAGGTCATCAAATGTGTCAACATCATCAGGTATGCGTTGATGTAATCCAAACTAACATATTACCCGATCAAGACAATGCACGTTAACAATAACAAAATAATACATGGGGACCACTGATAACTTTAAATCAATCCCTCCATGCATAATGAAGATGATCTTACAATCAAATCTAATGTGTACGATGTTCATATCACCTATAAAACCTTATAAATATTAAAAATATTCACACCCAAAAAATAAAGTTAAATAAAAAAAAATTGAATAATCGAGTTCACACATACCTGGTGAGGTGTATATGAATCCAACTCCTCGACCCAACTAACATGATAAATAGTTAATTTAGAAGAAAAAAATATAGAAAATTTAAATTATATAATGTACTCATAATTATCATTACCAAGCTCCAATTGAGAGTCATCTTCCTGTAACCATGGCATCTGATTTTTCCAAACATCAAGATGATTGAAGTGAAGAAGCTCTTGCGACCATAACTTCATACTCATAATGAAAAATTAGTAAATATTTAAAATAAAAATATTTTATAGAACATAATATCAAACTATACTTGTAGGAACAATAAACATCAATCGATTTGTTTCCCATCTGACATGCATGCATGACAAATTGATGGTGCAGATATGCAATCATTTTCAAGCTCTAATTGTAGTTATGAATAATAGCAAAGTTTTCTAACAGAGGCAGAAAGTAACATGAAACTGTATTTTCTATCAAACTAATGAAGATTATGGCCCTGAACAAGTTTGTTATATATGCTCTAACATAATAATGCAACATAACCTTTGTCACGTCCTCAGGTGGGGTCTCAAAACTCTCCCTCAACCATGTCAATCTAATATAATCCCATTTATATCCCTCAAGAAAAGGAACTCGTCCTAATATAAAAAGACATAAGTCATCTTCGTTGAAAGCTATCGGACCTATAATAGGAGTTTCATCTATCGGAAGGCTGACTAGTATGGCTTCATCTTATAAGGTCAATATCATTTATCTAACAAGAAAGTTGAATGTTTGGGTCTCTCACCTCCATCACTCTACTAATGCTGCAATCAAATCATGATTGATATTTACGCATCTTAGGTGACTAATCTTGAAAAATCCAGTTTGATGACATAAAGATAAACACTGTTATCTAGGTCCATCAGTGTATAATGGTGAGGTTTAGCTAGACCACACTGAGATTTTCATCAAATAAATATAAACATAAGTATTAACAACATTTATAAATTTATCATGTGACCATATTATATAAAAATAACTAACTTACTTGTCGAGCCCAAATATTCCCAAAATGGTGCTTATACTGCAATCTCAACACCAAGATAACCATCAAGACCTGGACATAATGAGGACTCATCCTCTCGTATGCCACGATGTCCTGATATAAATTCACCTCCCCTAGTTCACACCATGATGTCTACATGTGGAAAAAAAAATGTTAAAGGATAGAGAATAAAAGGATAAAAAATAATAAATTAACATAGAAAAATAAAATTCAAGTCTCAATTTTAAATAAAAATGTTCACTTACATTGTCTACTTTGGCATGTTTTCCTATTATGACATGCTGCACCCGTAACCCATATTTATTTTGTGTATGCCTCTTTCTGGCATCCATCTTGTTATGCAAATAAGTGGATTTACATCAACTTTTTTTCAATTCTCCATCTTGTTAGACATCCTTCAACTCGTGAACTATTATAATCAAGCTATAATAGAATATCAAGTAAGGGTTCAAAATAAAAACTATATGAATCTCTTTAACTGATGTTAGAAAATAAATGGTCAATAAATTGTTCAAAGTCAACATGTCGTAATATGCAATGAGATGCAAACATGGTCGATGAAACAATTATCATTTTCCACACATATACATTATTTAATTAAATCAAACCGTTCATTGAACCTCTCTTTGGCTACGGGGTCTCAAGTTGAAATACACCATTTAAGATATTAAATATACTCGTGACATGTGATTTTGATTTTATTGCATCAATAAGTGATTCGGCCAGCATTTACGGAGGCCACAACACAACTAATACAATCATCAATTATAGCTCTTCAATCAACAAAATATTTATTAGTACTAAAAAAGGTAACTTGCATTGTAGCCATCAAAGGCAAACCACGAACACTTTTCATGATATTGTTGAAAACCTTTGACAAATTAGTAGTCATATTTCCATATGACTACCATCATATGAGAGTTCCCATCTCTCATTTGGTTGAATTTTAAGCTATTCTTTGATTTGACCATTTCTATCTACAATATCATCATATAAAGTATCAAATTTTCATCTAGAAGGTTCTTGCCATATCTTATCTTGAAAGTTTTTCAATGCCACATCTTTGAATCCTTTATTGAAATTATTCATAAAGTGGCAGGAATAATAACGATAATACTCATATGGCTCGGCTCATACCCATAACATAGCATTTTTAATTTTTACATGTCTATATGAAATTATACACAATCTAGCATGACTACCTATGACATGTTGATAAAGCAAATCTAAAACCATGTCTAGTTATTGTTCATTTATTCTTAAACTAAAGCATAACATAATGGGAAAAAACCAAAACCATATTATTCATGTAAGCAACTCCAATCAAGATTTTTGCCTTGTGTTTCCCATATAAATGTGTCTTCAATACTTATCAGTGAACGATAATATTGAAGCATCTGAATTGAAGGTCTAAATACCCAAAATACTCTCTTAAATATTGTTGTATCACCATCAACCATCAGCTTTTGAAAAGACTCCTCATATGTTCTAAACAATCTCTTTAATATTTTTTTGTTTCGCTAACCAAACCTTTTTATATGATATATCATACAAAGAATCTTTACGGATAGTAGTTTGAATGGTTGCAATTTTAATACTTATTTTAACTTTGATAATGGTCAACCTCATATTAACAATAAAATTAAAGTCAATCTAACAGTGGGTTTACATAACCATTGGATTGCGACATATGTGGGACTCTTTCAATTTTTAAATTTCAGATGAATCAGAATTCTTGTGATATTTCTCATGTAAATACCATTTACATGATGACCCGTGCTTATATTGTAAATTCATATAAGTTGTGGTTGAACATCGCACTTTATATTATAATGAATTCTTTACATGCCACCGCTTAACTACATTAATTAAATCAGCCTTGGTTCAGAACATTTATCCAACCTCTAACTTGGTACTTAAGCTTGACTTCCTACGACTTAAAGCTCAATCAAAGCTTGTCATATGAGTAGATCCACTAGCATCCAAAAATAGAAGATCTCATTGTTTGGTTTATTAGCTCACCTTGTTCATTTTCCTTAACTACATCATTGTCATAACAATCATCTTTCTTATCACTCAGTTCAAATTTATTATAACAAAAAATCATTATCATACCCAACTGAGCTTCCATTAACATAATTTTTTGAATTGATATCAGGTTCATTACATCATCAACTATTCTAAATAAACCTGCTGCATGTGATGATTGTGTGGCCCCTTGACTGTAACTTGTGACTTGAAGAGTTTTCTCATTTAGGTTTCATATTCAAGTAGAGCCCTAATATTTGTAACTCATTAGCAGTGATCAACCCAACCATTTCATTAAAACTCATATCACTAGTATGGGCACACTAGCATAACATTTCAGATAGCCTCCACCTAGTATTCTCCAAGTAATATCAACATCAAATTCAGAAAAGTTCCACCCATTCCCTCGACATACTAAATTTTTAAGTTTGTCAAATGAATTGTTTAATCTCAAGCCACATAACTCGATACTTTCTCTATGATAAGTGATATCATTATTAGTATCGATGACTTTGTCACCATAATAACATAATATTCTCACTATAGAAGATATATGATGATATTATGTGAAAATCACAATAAAACACAATGATAATTTATCAATATAGCAAATTATTCAAGTTACATTAAAAATCCAAAACTAACAAAAACCATAAACTAAACCTTAAAACCCTAACACTAACATAATCAATGCAACATAATTCATCGATTTTTCTTACTAAATAACATAATGTATAGACTTACTTAACTAATTTTATATTTAAATAATGTCAAATTATAGTTAATTTAGGCAAAATCAACAAAAACCTTAAACTGAACTCTAAAACTTTAACCCTAAAAAATACACAAATTAGCCAGGCAAAATAACAAATTAATAGAAGGGGAAGGTGAATATACCTCTAATTGGTTAAATGAAACTCTTGCAGGTGCTGGCGGCGGACCAATGGTTGTCGTGGGTGGATGGCTAAAGAGAGAACCAGTGGTAGAGAGAGAGAGAGAGAGAGAGAGGAGAGGTTTATCAAAATGAAGGGGAGAAAAGAGAGAGGTTTTTAATTTTATGATGGAGAGAAAGATCAGGTGACTTGAGTTAAGGACAACATTAGGAGAAGGGAGAAGACAGATGAAGAAAAGAGTAAAGTGAGAGGAAAAGAAAGAGGAAAATGGTTTTGAAATAATTAATTGGGAATTTGTGCATGGACTACATGTGCCACCTATTAAGACGCACAAATACAACATGCGCGACTAGTGGTTGCTCATGTAATATATGCGTAACCTATGAACATTTATGTCTACATGTACATTTTAATAGGTCATGCATGTGGTATATAGATGACTCGTATTATGTGTAAGAGTGGAAAATATTTTTTCTAATTATGTTAGTTTGGAAAATAATTTGGCCTATTATGCTAATGTGGAAAAATAACTCATCTATTTTGATAATTAATCTTTGTTACTGGCAGTTGTTTTTTCAAAATAGCAAGAAAATCTTCTTGATTAAGAGCACATGGGAGAGTTAATGATCTCCAATTGCATACTTTTTTAAACAAATAGTGAAACTTTATTAAAAACAAAAGTCGTCATACATAAAGTCATACATAAAGCCTCTTGCAAGCATAGTTTTTTATCTCTTAGCTTCGTAGCAAACTTTGTGCATGTTTAGTAACATGAAATAAATTATTTTTAAAAAGTTTTTTATTTAAAAATATATTAAAATAATATTTTAATTTTTTTAATTTTTAATATAAGCCAAAATCATCATAAAGAACTAAAAAATATTTATTTGATATTTATTAAAGATAAATACATTTTAAAATACTTCTAAATATAGTTAAAAATACAATACCAAACAGTAACTTCATTTAAGGTCAGCGCTAAAATTTAGCATCATGGTTTCTCGGATTCTTTTTTGACGTCATTCTTGACTTCTAGCCTGCATTACATAGCTAGCCTGTGCGAATTGTGATTATCAACTTCCATATTTCTAAAGTGTGCACACCTATGCAGTTTATGAACCACTAGTTATAGTAAATTTAAGAAAATCTGGAAGAAAAAAAAGGGGGCAAGCAAAATTACAAGTACATTATTATTATTATTATTTTTTTTTTGCATCAGCCCTTTATGGATACTACCGCAAAAAAATTGTACACTAAGCTCTAACTTGATGATTAAGACCCCCATTTGGATACGCTGCTAGGCCATGTTTTTATCCAAAAAAAAATTATTTTTTTTATTTTTTTAAATTTTTTTGATATAATAATGTAAAAAATAAATTTTAAAAAATAAAAAATATTATTATAATATATTTTAAAACAAAAAATACTTTAAAAAATAATTGCTACTATAATATCAAACACCGCCTAAGCGGTGTCATGAAAAGAACATCAAGAATAAAACAAAAAAAAAATAAAATTAAGGTAGATATTTAACAAAATATATATAGGATGT